>JANHFX010023570.1:10509-22241 GCA_027560015.1 Chloroceryle amazona | reverse complement strand
GGGCATGGAGAGAAGCTCCTGGATCCCCTGTGACTCTGTGAGGCCCCCCGCGGAGACACCCGCGCACCCTCCTCCCAGCCAGCGGGACGAGGGCCGGCAGAAGAAAACCGCTTGACCTGCCAGGCAGAGCGCTCCCAGCGCCTTTGCATCTCCAGCCAGTCCGCTGGAGAGCAGCAAACGCAGCCCCAGCCTCGGCGGGTGGTAGTGGGTGTGGAAGGCACTTGCACCTCCACGGAGCAGCCCGTTGGAAGTGCAGATGGTGCAAGGTGATGAAGTAATTGCCAGATCATGGCTGCTAAGCGTGACTTTCTACACTTGTAGATTGTATCTTAATTTTTCTCTTGACTAGTCGGGTTTTCTAGGTAATAATCTCCAATACAGTGGGAAGTTAAATGTAGCTGAGGTGGATTCAGCTTCATTCGGCTAGTTTAATGCAGCTGAAGCATCTTCAGACAGCCAGGCAAAACTGAAAGGTTTCAGCAGTGGGGTTAACATCTTGTGAAGCAGCGACTGCAAAAAAGGGTTGAGGGAATGAGCTCTGAAAACCCTTAAACAAAGCAGCTCTAGCTTATTGATCAGTAGGTGAAGAGAGAGGCTTGTTTAGAGCTGTAAATTCCCCTCAAATGAGAAAAAAAAGATAAGAAATTTCTGAAACAGCAGCTAGACAAGCTCAGTCTATAAATATGATGCCTTTCTGTACACAACACTGCCGTGGGGTGGGTGCATCATTTTATGCTGTCTCAACTTTTAATACATTCTGGAACTAATGTGCTGCTCTGTAAGAGCTCAGAACCTCTTCTTGTGTCTAAGCACCACTTGGTCTCCAAAGGGACTCGCTGCTGGAGTCACAGCAAAGCTGCTGGATGCTCCAACCATGTGCTCTCTCAGACCCTGTTAGGCCTGCTGGGCCTGGGATGTGGGACATGGTGGGGGCAGCTCTGAGCACTCTAAGGCTCCTGTGTCCTTGGATCTATGATGGAAAGGAATTCTCCAGCCTTGCAAGAAAAATGCTGCGGCCTCAGCTGGGCTGAAATCGTGGAGCTAGATTCCCAGTGGTCCAGCTTCATTCTTGCTTGCAGTATTGTGAACTTCTTGAAGGTCTCCTGAGAGTCTTCCTGTTCCAGTCTTCACCGTTTGGAGACTCCTTTGATCCCACGACAACTGGCTTTCCATCGATTCCAAGGGACAGCATTTTCACGCTGTTTTCTTCACGCTGTGGCTTTCTGAACCTACCCCAAATGCATCATCTCAGCAGGCAGGTGCATTTTAGTACCAGTGTTCCCAAGACACAGCACAGAATAGATAGTACCCCTGTTCTTTTCTCTGGCCTCATCCTGTCCACAGCTCAATACTATTCAGAGGTGTAGCACAGTCAGTTGATAGCCAATGACACATTTTTTTTCACTGGACTTCCAATCTTTTACCCCCTGGAGACTGGACTTCCATCGTGACTTTGTGCCACAGCCTCGTAAAATTATGCCACAATTTCCCATGTTAGTAGGAACTTTATGGTCTTTGTTTTGCTCTGGCCCAAGACAAGGGCAGTTTTTAATTACAGCATTAATTTACTTACAGCATCTCTGAGTTGTCAGTCTTTCCCTTCAAAAAGCACAGAGCTGTTAATTTCCTTTCTAAAATTACCTTTTCCTTTCTAAAATTATCTTTTCCTACTTTTAAAAATCAGTCCCCAAAAAACTATGGTGTAGGGGCTTAAATTGTCACAGAAATAGAATGTTAATTAATTTCAATAAGCAAAAGCAATGTGACAGCCAATAGCTTAATATGTGGAATTTACTCAACTCAATCCCCTAAGTCCTTTCTGGAAATCAGTTTACTTGGGAAGGGACAATGTCATTCCTGATAGATCACTAGAATAAAGATTTCCATGTGCGGGTAAAGCTGCAAGTTTGCAGCGGTGAACAAATTCTGGCTCTTGGCATCACATCCAGTGGAGCCTTTCTGGAGCCGTGTCAGGGCAACCGACTTTTTAGGGAATATTGTTGAGTGCACCCAGGGAGCTGTGGGCTCTGTGGGCAAGCCCATCATTTCCTGCTTGTCTCAGCCCCTGCCTTTATTCTGCAGCATCCTCTGACATCAAACAGAGAAGGATCCTTCTGCTGTAACCTTGGGCAGGACTTCAGCTGGCTGGTGTCCAGCAGCAGTGCTGCAGCCAAATGACAAACATCTGCAGGTGGCAATGTGATCACAAAGTGCCTGCTTCAGGTTTTAGCTTCTGCCTGTGCCCAAGCATTAGAGTATAAACAGGAGCACGTAGCCTGGAAGGGGCTTGCGCAACTGTGGCTCCAGGGTCTACCTCACTGTCACATGGAACGTGCAAATACGTTGACCTGGGTAGGGCCTTTTATCTGCAGGGAATGGCAACTCTTTCAACACTGTTAACTTCAGCTCCCCAGGGTGATCCCTTCCTCTCGCCCACTCTGGATGTCCAGAGGGACTAAGTGAAGTTGTCTGTTGGAGAAGGTGTAGGCCATGGAGATATAATCTCAGGATCTGGAGAACGGGAGGCAATACACTCCCAAGGAACAGGAACCTGGATAGTCCTCGCTTTTCAAATCCCCACACACACTCTGTGAGGAGCTGCCTTTACAGAATGGGCCAAGAAGGACAAATGGGCTGTATGAAGCCACCCAAATGGTACACATAAACTTGGCCAGTGCTGAGAAGTATTATGCTTTGAGCATCTCATCTGCTGTGTCCTATATCTGATCTAAAGCCTGCACTGGACTGAGGGCTTCCATCAGCATATTGAAGAGTCCAGCTGAGTTTGAGCTTAGCCAGCTGGAGTGATGCCACGTTAGTGTAGGGCCATAACAGGACACCCCAGTCATGGGTCTTATTCAAGGGCAGCATTCCACCCTGGGGCAGTGGAGCTCAGTGCACTCTGTACAGCGACCGTGCTCCCATGGTCCCAATCACCTAGATGGAGAGTGCCTCAGGAGAGCCTCTCTTGGAGAGAATAGTTTGCACATGCTTGCTTTTGCTCTTTATCTTCTGTCCAGCCCACTAAGGTCTATTATTCTCAGACATGTCAGTGTTGTTTGAACATATGATTGATTATACTTTTAATCTGAGTTACTAATTGATGAGCCCATGTAATTGCATTGTCCTACCTCCTGCTCTTTTTGTGGTCATCTTCTAAATCATTTGTAAATCCATTTGCAAATCTTGGCCAAGTTTGAGCAGTAGAGCTCTCAGAGGTACTGAATTCTTACAAGTGTTGTGGAAACTGCAAGCTGGATTGCCTAAGTGGGAACTCAACCTTTAGCTGTTCTGTGGGCTAATGGCAAGCTAATCAGTACCCCATAGCATGGAACCAGACACAGCACACCACCGTAGAACAGAGTCAGAGAATCATCATCAAGGTTGGAAAAGATCTCCAGGATCATCAAATCCAACCTTCTACCCAACATTTCCATGGTCACTAGACCATGGCTCTGAAGTGCCACATCTACTCACTTTTTGAGTACCTCCAGGGATGGTGACTCCACCACCTCCCTGGGCAATCTGTTCCAATGTTTAACTACTCTTCCAGCAGGAAGGTGGGCAATATGGGAAGGATGAAAGGATGTCAGGATTGGGAGGATCATGGGGATGGCACGGAGTGACTGCTGGGGAATAGTTTCGTCAGAAGCAACTCATCAAAAACTGCTTTGTTTTGATAGGAGATATCAAAATTGTAACTGACAGCAAAGACCATTAGGTCAAAATCAGGAGGGTGGGTGGGGTTTTGGATCTACCTTATTTGTGATGTTTGTGAAATCACTGAACACTTCTATCCTTCAGTTTCTCCACCGAAACAAGGTACAGCGTTCAGAGCTCCTCATATGGAAAGGGCAGCAGGTTGTCCTTTATGAAAGTAGTTTGGTGTTTCTGATACTAGTCAGGGTGGGAACCGCTACAGCAGCCACAAATCAAGCTAAAACCTGTTCTGTATTTTCCTTTTCTTGCTTCAGGAATAAAAATAACTGAGGGAGGAGGATTGGGCTTCGTGTCAGCGCAAGATGAGAGAAACGTCCCGTTAAAACCTTCTCAGTCCAGCCCAGTTCCTTATTTCCTGAAGGCTTATTTAGAAGAAAACTGTTCAGTTTTTGCAGCTTACGAAAGAGCAGCTTGCTCCACGCTCTTTGGTACGGCTGGCAGCAACGGGAGAGCCTGGACACGTACGTAATGCCGCTTCCTAACTACCAGCCTTCTTGCGGCCGGGGGGTAGGCGGCTCTTGAAAATTTTTCTCTTCTAATTTGAAAACAATGGCTGGCGTTCAGCAGCCTCTGGAGCAAAGTCTGGAGTTTCGCTGTGTTTCCAGCTCCTCCACTGCCCCTCTGGCCAGAGGAGGAGGCCGGGGCTGCCTGCAGGGTGCACTGCTGCCCCGCACTGCACTGCCGCCCACCCCGCGGGCAGCCCCGCTGGCAAAAGCTTCTTCTCCAACTGGGCCTACACGGATTTTTTTTATTATCTGTAGATATTTTTTTAAAAAACATAGCAATATATATGCAAAAAATACACCGACTGCGGGCACGGCCGCGTCGTGTTTGTGAAAAATTAAACTTGACCTTTGTTCAGCGCCTGCGTTCCTAGCTCAGCCCTTCAGTCACTTGAGGACAAAGTGAAGCGGCTGTTACCGTTTCTCTGGCAAAAGCCCTAAACGAATGATAGTTAAATATTTTAATGTATGTGTCTAGCGGTCTGTGTGACAGGTCTCGGTTGTTGATCTTGCAGTTTGTCCCGTTTAAACGTGAAGTTCACCGAAGGCTAAGGTAGAGGTCGTATTGCCACTTGAAAAGGCATCCTCTGGAGTTTTGAGCCTGTGGAGCTGTTTCACATAAGGCAGAGTATGACTCATGCTAATGAAAAGGGTAAAGAAGATTTTTTTTTTAAGAAATATATCGCAGTTAAATTAGTTTAGACAGCATGACATCAGAGAGTAATTAAATAGGTTTGTTGGAATTCCGTTTCCAATTCCTGAGTTCAGGTTTGTAAAAGATTTCTGAGCACCTGCAGGTCTCTGTGTGTGAAATATTTTCACTGGAAAGGATTCAAAACTTTAAAAAAACCTTTTAACACAGAGGCAGCATTACGCCATTCTTCCTTCTTGGAAAAAAACACCCTTGGATTTAAACAGGACTCCTTCAAGTTTTCAGTCAGTTTTACAGAAGAAAACGAGGTGGTAAACGTTCTCTTTTCAAGAACAAGTTCTTTATAGCTGCTAACTGAAGTAAGGGGAGCTCGAATCTGAGTACACGAGCATTTCCACTATGGGACTGGATACAAGTATTGAAAAACGAGATTTGAAATGTTTTAATCTCAAACGAAAACCATTTTTGCTGACTTTGTTTTTTAATTGCTTTCATGTTTTCTTCTGCCAAACTGGAGGAACCTTTTCTGATTTTTTCTTTAGTGGCATTCAGAGGAAGACCAGAGGATGAAAATCCTGCATTTTCTCACTTTACTGCTTTGGCATTTGACTTGGCTGTCTCTGGATCTAGTTCCTGGAGCACTGAGTAATTCTGAAGCAGGCCAGAGTAATCCAGGATCTAAACTAGGTTTCTTAAAAGCAGAAGGAAAAGAGAGGAATCCCTCATCTCGGGCAGGTACACTGAGGACTGCAAGCCATGGACATAGTACTGGGATCTCAAAGGCTAGGACTAAAAGCAGTGCTGTTCAGGCTGGAGCTCTGCTGGCCAAGAATGATGAATCAAAGAAGGTTCTCCCAAGAACAGCAGCCACGGAGGGCAAGGTAGGACAACTTCCCAGCAGACCTTCTGGAGTAAGGACAGTGACTCCAAAGGTTCAAAATCTTAGCAGCAAGGTGGCTTTGAAAAAAACTGGTACAAGCATTATTGACACTGATGCTTTCAAAACCAAAAAGACCAAAGAGCCTGTAACCCAGAGGGAAACTAAGGAAACTTTCAGACATCCCATTATAACGCCACATGAATACATGCTCTCTTTGTACAGGACTCTCTCAGATGCAGAAAGAAAAGGTGTTAATGGAAGTGTAAAACTGGAGGCTGGACTTGCCAATACAATAACCAGCTTTGTAGACAAAGGACAAGGTAAGAAAGGAGCTCGTGTGAGTGTGTGAATGTGTGTGTACAGAGAGAGATGTCTGACTACGTTTATACATGCAGAGAGTACTAGAAAATAATCATACTTTGCTAAAGTCAAATAGCTCTTTTTAATGTAAATTAAATTGTACGACTTTGCTGCAGATTTTGTCCTCCTACCTTATCTTGGAAAATTCCTTTAGAGGCAGAACTGGATGGTTGTGTGGCAGCCAAACAAAACATTTAGAAAATATTTTAGATGCATATTGTTGAAAATCAGTCAGTCTTTGCATGCTTGGGTGTTAAAAACCTTTTAAAGTTTTGTCTTATTTTCTTCCCATAACTAGCTCCTGGGAACTGCTACCATTAGATTTTATTGTCAAGTATGTCTAAAATCACATGATATGTTAAGAACAGAACTATTCTGTGAAAAAAACCCACAAGTCTAATATCAGTCAGCCTGATTTGTTCAAGGTAGAATTGTGAGGAGCTGCGCTGTAGACTGTGTCATTATAGCACAGGGTGGGTGTATCTGTACTAGCTCTAAGCTCATGCTTTCAGGTACCACCAACCTTCTATCTGCAGCAGCCCACAGCTACTAACAAGAGCAATAACTTCTGGGACTCCAGAACTTGCTGTTCAACATTCTGATTCCAAAAAGCTTTTGGAAATTTAGACTAGAGGCTGCTTGCGCACAAGAAGTAACCAGGCTCCCAAAGAATGATGTTCACCTTACCACTCTGGTTGGAGAGCCCCACGTTGCTTCCAGTGACATTAGTAAGAGTTTTGTGATGTATTTAAGGAAGCAACACGGGTAATGGTGATGGAAGGTTCGGTCTGGACTGGGTTAGTTTACCATTTAATTGTGAGTAGCTTGGCTTCTGGGAAGGGATGATATGCTGCTCACAAGTGCTGCATTCCAGTTCTCAGCTTGCCACTGGAAGGCAGTGTTCATGTGACATGGCTAAAACCTTGTCTCGGCCACGTTCCTCGTTAGCGCTGCTCACAAGCTTAACTAAGCAAATGCAAGGTCAGATTAAAGGGAGGTGTGTTTTGCTGCTGCCCTGTTTGAAACAGTTGTGAAATGTGAAATTAAGGCAATTATCCTTGTGTCCAGCAGTTCCTGGAGGATGCTGGTTTTAAAGGACTAATTCGCTATTGTATCATCTAAGGGTAAATTTGCTCAAGCTCGGAGCCAGCATGAGGCCTGGGTACCGCCAAAGGTCTGCTTTGGTAATTTAAGTAGGATATAAGTGACAAATAGGCCCCGTGAGTGCTCAGCCCTGAAAAGAGGACTGTTTTCCAGTTGGCTAATTGCTACTTTGAAGCTAGAAAATGCCCGCTGGTGAAAGAAATGAGATTTCTACAAGGCAAACTCGGAAACTCATTTCCCTGTTGAGTCCCTGAGTTCTTCTGGGTCCCTGCACAGAGCTGATCCCTTAGACAAAAGTTGCTCTTTCTGTTTGGTGGGCTAATTAAGGAAACTTCTAGGCTTATGAGCAAACTTCAGGAAAACCATTAAGAATTGACTTAAGTCATATTGACCTGTACTTGATATACACTTAAAAATGTGTGTGCTTTTTTTAGATGAGCGAGCGCCAACTGTAAGAAAACAAAAATACATTTTTGACATCAGTGCATTAGAAAAAGATGGTTTGCTGGGAGCAGAGCTTCGAATATTGAGGAAAAAACCTTCTGACACGTGGAAGTCTCATTCTTCTGGAAAAACTTCCCAAGTGAAATTATTTAGTTGCTCTACAAACAGACAAGCAGCAACGCTCCTGGACTCTCGTACTGTCAGTATCACAGATACACCAAAGTGGGAAGTGTTTGACATCTGGAAACTTTTCAGGAACTTTAAAAACTTGGTTAACTTGTGTTTTGAACTGGAAACTTTTGACAGGGGGAGAGCTGTTGATCTCAGGAGTGTGGGATTTAACAGAACAGGAAGACAGGTCAATGAAAAGGCTCTTTTCTTGGTCTTTGGGAGGACGAAAAAAAGAGACTTATTCTTCAATGAAATCAAAGCTAGATCTGGCCAAGATGACAAAACTGTTTATGAGTACCTATTCAATCAGAGGAGGAAGAGAAGAGCTCCTCTAGCAACACGGCAAGGGAAGAGGCCCACTAAGAATCTGAAGGCAAGGTGTAGCAGGAAAGCCCTTCACGTGAATTTTAAGGATATGGGCTGGGATGACTGGATAATAGCCCCTCTGGAGTATGAAGCCTATCACTGCGAAGGGCTCTGTGAGTTCCCCCTTCGATCCCACCTGGAGCCCACCAATCATGCAGTTATCCAAACATTAATGAACTCGATGGACCCAGAATCGACCCCTCCAACTTGCTGTGTCCCAACTAGGCTGAGTCCTATTAGCATTCTTTTCATTGACTCTGCAAACAACGTCGTCTATAAGCAGTATGAGGACATGGTGGTGGAGTCGTGTGGTTGTAGGTAGCATAACAGTTGCTCACGTGAAGATGTTAAGTAACATGACACATCGAACATAACTTCTCCTCAAACAAGGTCTAACTAGATCTCTTACCTCTAGGGTGACTCCGTTTACAAGGATGTAGCAATAAATCCTGTGCTTCTCCATGTCCTCTCCACCGTGGACATATCTCAGTAGCGTTTGGATGCTGTCATGCAGCCTGATTTAAGGCCTTGTGTTGGCCCCACGAGACTGGCTCTAACTGAAGTCCATGGTAGAGAAGGTTATGCCTCCACACCTCTAGATCGCCTGCCCTTAGCATTGAGGCCGTGGGTAAGGATGGTATCAGTGAGGGGTGGATATGAGCTACTTGATCCATTCAACAGTGTTCTTGAGACTGAATTTACATCTGAATCTCATGTGCTTTGTCCATTGAGAGATGTAAGAAAAGAGTCCCGATGCCTAAGGAGAAGGCTGTGTTCTGGTGTGCCCCCATCCTGGTGTAAATAGTTCCACTGTGATATGATATCTTTTTGATTAGCTCTTGAAACTATGCATATATAAAAAAGGAGTCATTAAATGTAATATGTTTAGTTTTACGTGGAGATAGATGATGCGGGAGGTTATTTGCTTCCATGTATGTTTTCCTCCAAGCTACATATCTTTCTTAAGTATCCACATTTCCATTATTATGTAGCAAGATATATTACTCTGTATAAGGTCCAAATTGTTCTCAAATGCTCATAGTAAAAGTGTTAATTATGGCATAAGATGTAATAAATTATTGACACAGCGCTACATTGTGTCTAGCTGTCCAACTCTGCATAATTATAATGCTATTAAGAAAGTGTTTTATTGTTTTTGTACAATAAATAGAAGTGAAAGGGACATTTCAGTGCAGCAGAATACCAGAGGCATGCAAAACATGCCCGTGTGTTTGCTTCCCTCCAACTCGGCTGCCACAAAGAGAAACTGTGGAGACATTGGAGGAAAGATCTGGAAGTATGGCATGGTTCAATCTGGTGGGGAATGACACTGTCACTTGATGTATCTGGAGCAAAACTGAGGTGCAAAAGAGCTCTTGTATCCTTTTATTCCACTCTCCAAGGGCTGTGTGTTTGCACATCCCCTTTATATATTCTAGACGTGGGTTATAAATGTATCGTGGGATTACTCTGTGTGTCCACCTACAAAACCTGCCAGATGTTTAACTTTGGCTGGATCAGAAAGGCTGTAAGAACCATCAGAAATTATCGAGGTAGTTTATCAGTAGTATAAAATGTAAATGCTAAGGTTTGGTATTGTTTCATCACAATTTAAACCATCAAGTCACATGAATTCCTGGATCTGAACTCTCCTCTGCACAGTGTGGCGAGCAACAGGGAGCTGAATATGGCCCCTGAGGTCCTGGGTAGAGCTGTTCCTCTCACTACTGACAAACCATCCTAAATTCCTAGTCAGTAGCCATAGAGATATAGTGACCAAAAGTGCTGTCCTTCCTCCTGCACCCTTGACGTAGCCGGGTGTTAAACCCCCTTAAAATGCCAGGTGAAGTGGCCTTGCTGCCAGACACGTGGGGTTCCCCTCCGCAGGCAGAGCTGTCGTGTGCCATAACCTACAGCATGGTGATACAGAAAAAACACCGTAGGGAGCTTTCATATCTATGATCTCTTTGCAACAGCTTAGCGACACGATTTCTACCTGCGGGCGTTGGTGCAGGCCGTGAGGTGGCACAAAACAAGGTGGGTCAGAATGCTGTGTTTGACAGGAGGGTGAATCACTAACTAGCAGGTACACAGGCATGTAGAATGATGAGCACTTGAAGCTACTTCCTAACACGTGCATGAGAAATTATGACACCTTACATATCTATCTTGTGGGTCAGGGTTGTCCCCAGGGCTCCTCTGTCTCACTTCTGCACTCTCAGTGTGTGCGCTTCCCAGGACTTGCCCTTCTTGGAGGAGGCTGAGGGGTGGCCTCATTAATGGCTGTACGTGTGTCAAGGGTGAGTGTCAGGAGGATGGAGCCAGGCTCTGCTCAGTCTCAACCAGTGATAGGACACGGGGCAATGGGTGCCAGCTGGAACACGGGACGTTCCACATAAATAGGAGAAAAAACTTCTGCATGGTGAGGGTGAGAGAACACTGGGACAGGCTGACAGAGAGGCTGTGGAGTCTCCTGCTCTGGAGACTTTCCAGCCCCCCTGGCTCTGTTGCTGGGTGACCTGCTCTGGGTGACCCTGCTCTGGCAGGGGGGTTGGACTCGCTGATCTCCAGAGGTCCTGTCCAAGCCCCACCATGCTGTGATTCTGTGATTAACCTGATGGAGTCTTAGCCCAGGACGAGCAGCTACTGTCCCCTGTGCTAACTGCTTATCATCATCATCTGGTCTCATATGATTTCCAAAACAACAAGGAGTTTTTAATTTTAAGGTTTACTATGGGTTTTTTGAAATATGCTTTACCATTGCTACAGTAGGAGGGAAAACATTGTCCTGCCAAGCGCACAGCTGAGAGGGCATCTCAGCCTGTTCTGCTTGAGCAGTCCTTGTCCTGCTCCTGTCTCTGTGACACTCCTGCAGCTTTTAAGGAGCTTTCCTCGAGCACTGACAACTAACCATCTGGAGAGGTTGGCTCGATGACCATGAGAAAGGGTTGTCTCTTTTCTTCCTCATGTGAACGAGCGCTGCTCCCCATGGGTTTACCTGCAGGCACATTCCCAGGCAAGTCCCAGTTCTCCCATATGACAGACACAGCTGCGCCATGCCATTTACTGACCACGCGAGCACACTCCTCCACTGGTCAGTTTGAAACAGCAAATACTTAAAGCAGATCTCTGGTGTCTTAACAGACAGTCTAACTCCTGGGACTCTAACTGCCTGCAAAGGGCTGTTTGCTTCGGTTCTGGATGGATTTGTGAGATGCTGTGACAGCTTTGGCAAAGGTGGAGCTGATGTTTGTCAGGGTTTAGGGTCAGGGTGGCCCATTAGAGATGTAACAGCCGCTCTCTGTTACCCCTCCCCCCACCTCCCCAAGGGGAAGAGAAAGGGAACAAGGGAGAGGGGCTCAGTGAGTAGAGAAGGAACTAGAACAGCTCCAATGCAAATGAAATCAATAATAAAACTGGAATAGATACAAATATAGACAAACCAGTATGGAACCCAACCCCCCTGATGGCAATTCCGTCACCGTCACCACTGGTGCTGTGGAGCAGGCACTGGGATGGTCCCAGACTGGGC
>JANHFX010023566.1:0-17451 GCA_027560015.1 Chloroceryle amazona | reverse complement strand
TGTCTGTCATCAGGGCTCTGCTGTTTTCTTACCCTGCTCTGCCCAGGTGACAGAAGCAAACCACCTGCATTTCCAAGGGAGGGAGGGCGAAACCAGCCCGAGGACGGGGCGGCACTTTGGTGCCGACGCTTCTTATTGAAGGGGACAGCTGCCTACACCACCGCGCAACGGCAAAGGGAACAGCTCTTGGGGAAAACAATAACAACAAAAAAGCCCCAACCTTCAGAACAACAAATACATCCAACATTTGGTACCTCGTGCAAATGCCTGGCAGAAGCTCAGGGGGCTGCAGGACTCCAGAACAGCTGGGCAAAGAGTTTCCAAGCAGAGTGGGAAAAGGCCACCCTTGCGAAGCGTGGGGAAGGGCCTGGAGAAGCTGGTGCAGAGCGTGGTGCGAGTCAGGTGCTTCCTGCTGTGCCAAAGCAGGCAACAAAGAGCTGGGGAGAGGATCAGGCTCTTCAGGAGGGGAAATGCCTCCAGCTCGGTGTGGACGTTTCTGACCTTGGGCATCCAAAGTGGAGTCCCTGGGAGGTGAGGGCAAGCAGCACCTCTAGGCTCTCATCTAACGCAGAGGTGCAGCAGGATCCCTGGTGCTGATGGGACCTGGCCCACATGACTCAGGCACCAAACCTCTCACCCAGGCAGCCTCGGTCCCATGGACCACAAGGGGAAGACCAGACCTTAGGGTCCTTCTCAGTGTGAAGAAAGCAAGAAAAGGGTTGAGGAAAGGGCTGAGGCAGCAGGCAAGGTGGGAAGTAAGCCCATGAGCACCCCAAGACCCCAGAGGAGAACAAGCATGGCTGCTCACAGACAGGCTTGTCCTGCAGCTCAGGTTCTTCCCAGCCCGTTGGGACTATATCATGGGAAAAGCACTGTGCAGAGGGAAGCCTCTGAACTGGGAACAAACAGGGCTCCTGGACCACTGAAACTGGGGCAAAAAGGCTCCTGGGTCCTGCTTTTCTCTGCAAAAGAAGGGGCTTGGTGAGAGTGAGGGCAAAGAAGAAAGCACAAAGACAGCAGACACCATGGAGAGGAATCATCAGTGGAGGAGGAGAGGGTGGTGCTGGGCCACTGGAGGGGTAGGAAAGGGCAGGGATTCACAGGACTATGGAGAAGAGGACCTGAAAGTTTAAACCAATAAATGGGCCCCAGATCCTACCCAGCTCAATCTAAACTTTGTTCAGTAAAAAAGTTAATTGCTGAGGAACCAAATAAAAGAAACCCCACAGGCTGAAAACTGCTCAGAGTCTTTAATTAGCCAAAAAAACAAAGTGGTTACAGGAAAATGAGAGTGTAAGAGGGGATCCCGAGGGAGTAGTTATGCTACTCCCCCTTCTCTCCTTCATCCCCAAACAGCCCAGGGTAAGGCCGTGGCAGCAGCCACTTTGATAGTAGATTTGGGAAAAGCAAAGGTGAAAGCCCCAGCCAGTGAAACTCAGATTGAAGTCAGGCACCCAGTAACCCCGGGGGCTTCAGACCCTTCCGTTCAACCCCATGGCAGATGCCTGCCGGAGACGCAGGGAATGCCTTCCCCATTTGCATTGAGCAGCTGGCTCCCTGGCCCCTTTAGGGCCAAGGAAAATAGATTGCCCCTAGGGCCTAACCCTCAAAAAAGAAACAAAAAGCTACAGGTTAGAAGCAGCTTGTTCTTTAAGGCACTGAAGGATCATCCAGACAAATTCACCCATTTATAAATTCCACCAACAAATTCAGAGCTCTTCCTAATCCCCGCGCAGGCTGGCAACTGGCTGAACAGCCACGTTCCCCAGTGCCCAGTAACTTGCCGGCCATATCTTCTACTGCTTTAAGAAGAAAGCAAAGATGAGAGAAGTTCCTGAGTGTTTTAGCTCTTCTGCTACCCCCACGCGCAGTTCACACCTTGCCCCTTAATTCCTGCCCAAGGCAACTGGACTGGGTTGGAGTCTCACCCACGCAATTCTCCTCACTCTCCCCTCTGTGAAGGACTTAAACTCTCTGGTGTGCATCGAGCAGAGAGCTGAGAGCTCTTCGTTCTATACAGGCAATGCACAGGCACCTCTGCGTGCACATGGGACCAAAGGAGAAGGACACATGAGCTGGAATCAGGGTGCAAGAGTCAACAGCACTGAAGTATGTGACATCCCCTAGGAAATGGTTATGGATCCCACAGTCATCCAAGCTCAGAGCCTTCACAGAGTAATTGTTTCGTGCATGAAAACCAAAAAGAGACCCTCAAGAACATCATAAATGAGAAAACACCTTATGGAAGAAGCATCCAGCCTATCCTAATTTCCAGGCTGATTCCACCCTGCTCCAGCCTACCCCCTCCCCTGGGGCCTATCTAGCTGGGAAATCACAGACAATCACAGAGGCTGTTCCAGCCAATTTCCTCCAGGGAACCTGCAACTTCCTCCTGGGACTGTCCTCCCGCTGGCTTATTACTGCCTCATGGAAGAAAGCGAGGGCCACAGTCTTCCTCAGACCTGGCACTACCGTTTCTCTTCTCTCTGAGGGCCACAAATCTGACACGCTGGGTTTGGACAAAGGTAGCGAAGTGGAGGAGGGCTTGAAGAATGAGACTGGTAACAGTAGGAAACATGGATAAACACAGTCCTTGTGCAGAGAGAGAGAGAGGGAGGTTCTCCAGCAGGCTGTAAATTCATATTTCTAATTACTTCCTCATGTTTTTCAGCACTCCTCAGTCAAGTTTGATTAAAATTTCTTTCCAGGGAAGACACTCCATAGAGAGGTCTGCCATGGAACAGGCAGTCTGAGTTTGCAGAATCACTAGGGGTGGGTGCTAAGTGCAATAGTTTGGGAGCTGGGTGCAGATCAACTGCCTGCAAGTCCCATGGGAAGCCACGCTCTAGACACAGAAGCCCGGCTCAGGTCTACCTGTTCTCATACTGTCAGGGACACGGCTCCCATCCCTCAGCCCCCAGACACAGAGCTGACGTGAGACAGCTTCCATAATAATCTCCTTCCTAACTGGCAGAGACGGTCCTCCCAGGAGCACGTCAGAACTTCCTCTGAAACATCTGCCTCAGCAGACGGGGGAAGCTTATGCTCCCTTCCCCCTCTTGTGCAGGGGCTAGTCTTCTCCACAGTGAAAAGCTGGACTCGAGACCTTACACCCTTCTCTGGTTATTCAAAGGAGAGAAAGTCCAAGATCTGGCAGGCAAGAGTAATTTTCATGTACCACAGATCCTACCAAAAGTATGAAAGGAGGCACAGCAACAGAGATGGGCTAAGGGGCAAGGCCACTCTTATCACCTGCAATCCTAAAAAGCCTTGGCACCTTCCTTACATGGTACCAGCTGTCATTGGGCAGGGTTGGTCTTCCCAGTGGACTGGAGGGTTTAACAAAACTCCCACAGGGATATTTCCAGGAATGGCTTCAGGATGAAAAGATCAACGTTTTTTCCCCAGAAACCCTCCCCTCACCAGCTCACAGTTTCTAGTTGCACAGGGTATTTCTGTCCCATTCATTCCCTCTTCCTGCTGGTTGTAGGAACCTCTATTACCTACGATGAGGCAGCTCCCAGGCTGCTGGGTCCCCTCTGTGTCCTCTGTCCACCTACAGACAAGACAGCACCCAGTGCTACAGCCAACTCCCAGCCTGCGTCTCTTGCTCTCTGAATCGTCTCAAGCCCCCAGAAGAGGGTGTGGGCAGAGCCAGTTCTCCCTCCTGACCCTGCTCTGCCAAGCTCCCTGCAGGAGGGGCCGAGGGCTGGGGACCACAGAAGGTAACAGCACCAGGAGTTCTTTGTTTATCCTCGACGCTGTGGCGAGAGCGAGACGGAAGAGATGCTGCTGGATATCAGCATCTGAGTTCACTACATGGCTCTGGGGAAATCATGATTATCTTGATGCCTGGTTTCTCTCCCTTCTCTCCCCCTCCCCTCCCTGCTCTGAATATCTGAGTGTCTTAATGCTCATGTGAGTGAGGGACAGACCCTGCGACAATCAGCCAGGCCTGGAACAGGCAGGTTCTGATGAGTTTCCTCTCTTACGTGACTCTGTCAGGACACACACTTCACAGCTCAGCTAACCAGAAGCCACATGATCCATGATGCTGCCCACACTGGCATGCAAGCAAATGATAAAACACCCTTCCTGCTTAAGTTGCTCTCCACCATGTGCAAGACACAGGTCAGGGAGATGAGTCCAGCCAGCTCTACATTCTTCTTGCACTCCTTGCCTGTCCAACCTGTGCCCAGCCTGTAAGAGAAGGACCTAAGGACTAGGAGAGGAGGCAAAAAGATTCCAGATGCACCTCAAATCCTAAATTCAGGACCACCATGGCACTTAGGACCAGAAGCACAGATAATTATGCTTAAGGCTGCACTGTTTCTAAGCAAGATCTGACATTCAGACCTGCACAGTTAAGGGAAGCGGTCTTGTCCTTCATGGAAACCCCTTGCATGGGGCAAGCTGAAGGTGGGCAAACCAATCCACAGGAGGGAGACCACAGTTACCAATCGCTGCAAGCTAAGCCAGGAAGGTGCATGCAGGCAGAGTGATACAGATGAGCATGACCAACTGGAGAGCTGCCCAGCTTTTGGGAGCTGCATGCAAAGCATGTCTGTGTGGGCAGCAGGGGCCAGAAGCATGCCCAGAACCGGCCTCTGGAGACAACGTGCGTGGGGTGTTGGGCGCTGGTGGAACGTGCTGTTTGCCATGGTGTGGATGTGGGAGAGTGAGGGGATCCACATGCCCTGGGAGCAGAGGAGTGTGTCTGGATGCCAAGGAGGCAGCAGCCTGCGCTGTGTGGCAGGAGTGTGATCAAGCGAGGCAAAGCGCGGCACCACGTCCTCCCCGCTGGGAAAGTGCACGAGCTGTGTTTGGAGAGGGGAATCTCTCCTCTGAAAAACACAGGGGTGGTGGGGGGGGGGGGGGCTCCGACTCCAAAGTCATCCAAGTTTCTGAGGTAATTAATTTGCTGCTGAAAGGAGCAGGAAGAGCAATAAAAGAGCCTTTGTACTTAGGGTGGGGCAGGAGCATGGGAAGTCATTTCAGAGAATAAGGAGTTGGGGGCAAACAAAAACAAAAAAAAATAATAATAAACTGATTGACAAGCTTACAAGAAAAGCCACATTTTTAACATTCTTAATCCCTAGAATAAACACACAGGGAGGAATGAGGACAGAGCTGGCTGTCCTCAGAGATCACTGGGAGAGCCTGGGCTTGGTGCAGCAAGAGATTTTGTGCCGGTGGCTGGTGGGATGATAGTGCCCAGGCCAGGGAGAGGTGTGTGAAAGTGTGTAGGGGAAACAGGGGAGAAGACCGTAAAACCAAAGGCAGACACTTGGATCTTAAATCTCTCTGCTTTTTTGTCACACTCTCTATACTACTGCTGTTTTCACTCAATCAAAATTACACTAGAAACACAGGACCAAATGTGTCCCACCCAGTACTGGAAATATAGCGGCACTTTGAGATCTGCACCTTCTTTCCATCCCAGCCAACTGCCTTACACAGCACTGTGTACCCCCACCCCTGCTTTTATCCAATTCCCATCCAATTCATATCCAGTTCAAAACATCCTTCAAATTTCTCCAGGACAGCAGGAGTTAAATGGCTGGTTTTAGTGGCAGAGACACGTTTAGGAAGGGATTGAATTTGCGCGTGGTGCAGCCGGTTCCCTGTTTATTAATAAGCTATTTATCATTGGTGTTGCTTTTAATACCATTTTGGCTTAATGTTGTTAATGAAATATAAATACCCGCACTAATGATGTTGGTCAGGAGGCAGCGTGGGCCACTGGCAGCTTTGCAGGAGGGAGGCCAAACCACGGCTGCGTGTGCGAGAGGCTGCGACGGTGCGACTGCCAGCCCAGCCTCCGGAAATGCTTCCCCACACGCTCCCACCACAAGGCTGCACAAGCACAGCAGGATGAAGATGGGTGCCACAGGATGGGATGGTGCAGCTCTCTCAGGAGGGCAGAGAGATGTTTCCTGCAGCTCAGACCCACGTTAGTGCCCACCAAAGCTGCCCAGAAAAGAAGGCAGCTCAGCACCACCGTTCAGCTCCAGCAAGGCACATGACGGCTCCCTCTCAACTCCCTGCAGTTTGAGATCAGAACGAGAAGCAGCCCCAGCCCAATGTGTCTGTGTGTGTGACCCTGCAAGCTGCAAGGTAGCTCTCCAGAGCACAATACGTAGAAGAAGAAGTGAGATGGGTTTTGTTTGCTTAATGCAGCTGCCCCACTGGAAGGGTGATCTGCGGGCTCTGCGCTAAGCTTCCCCAGGGCAGCTCCCATAAGAGCCCAAGACCATTTCAGCAAGAGGAGTTCCCCAGCAATCACCACAGAGCTGCTGGTGGCTCATGCTGTGTTGACCACAGGGGTCTGGGATGGCTTCAGGCCATGAGGTGATGTGGTGTGGGGCAGGAGGAGCTCGCCTGGCTCCTGGGACCACCTGCCTCTCCACAGCCACAGCCTCACTCCCCAGCCCCGGACAAGGAAGGGGCCACACTGCCCTGCATCTGTGGGAATGGAGAAAATAAAGGCGTTTTCTGCCTTTGCAGGGAACAACGTCAAAAGCTTGGCCTTTGGCAAGGGTTCAGAGGCTCGCTCTGGGTCCGCAGAGAGAGCTTGCACAGGTCCCTCTCCCATTAGTTTGTGTCTAGCACCGTCATGGGGCAGGGATTACAAATCTCCCTAAGAAGGCTTTTGGAAATCCCATCTTGCATTACCATTTGCATTAGAGCAGCCCCTACAGAGAACTGAGGCCTGGGCATGCTCTCAGAAAGAACCTCAGGCCAGGAGAGGTTTCAAGGCACCAGAAGAGACTGGTATGGAAAGGCAACAGGCACTGGTCAGTGGAAGAGGCAGAGGAAAACCTGTGCCCAAGGCTGCTGCCCTACCCAGCGGGCACACAGCTCCTGAAACCAGAAGAGAATCTGAAATGGACCTTCACCACCAGGAAGTTCCAGACCTCCGCAAGCTTCCAGAGCAAACCAAACACTTGCCCCAGGAGCAAACACCAAACCCCATCACTGCCTGAAGAGTCACTGAGGAGGCAAACCTGGAGAAGAAAATACATATCCCACTCTGTCTTCAGACAGCTCTCCTCACAGTAACTTGTTCTGCTCCAAGCTGGCCCACTCCACTGAAGTAGGGAACCAAAGAGCTCCCTACAAGGCTGGAAGCCTAATCAAACTTGAGGACTAAGTGCAGAGGATGACCACACACCCCCTTACCCACCAAACCTCCCAGGCCAGGGGCACTACAACCACCCCTGTCTGCCGTGATCAAAAGAGGCAGTCTCGTGCCCTCCTTCATGTCGCTGCCTCTGCCACAGAACCCAACCCATCACCTGTTTACATAATCTGCACAAAGATGCATCTCTCTCTCAATCCCCATCAACACCCTTTTTAATTTTGATCTGCAGTCGCCCTCTCTCCCAGGCAGCCAGCACAGAGGAAGCTACAACTGGTCTGCACTGGGAACTCTCCTGGTGTCCCCTGCCACAAGGAGCGCCATCAATTTACACTGTTCCTTTAAGACGTTATCTTTTAATTTGGTGCTCCCCCTTTCCCCTCCTCAACTAACTGATTTATTAGTTTACATCTCATAAATTGTAACCCCTCGCCTCCCCCTTCACCCTCCCAGATGCCATAAATCCCCTTCAGGGCCTCGACACCCTTCTGCATGTGGTGCAGCCTCCTGCCCCCCAAAGTCACCTCCGAGTCCCCGGGGAGTGCGGGGCTCATTTGCTGGGGGTTTGGTCTAGCTCGTCTCAGCAGCTAATCCCTTGGGTGGCTCCTGTCAGATTATTAATTAGCTAAAGCGGATCGGCCCTGGAACAACATGCGGTTGGACTTCAGATAAAACAGGACGGCAGAGGCTTGGCATGTAGTTGTTTAAAGGGACATTGTCCTTTTTTTCTCCTACCTTCTCCTGGGATGGGAGGAAGGAGAGGAGGAGAAGGCGGGCTCCTTCCAGAGCTGCTCACAACCCACCGCAGTTTGTCCCCAGGGCTGTGCTGCTCAGAGGGGAGTGAGCAACCCTGGAGGTGCCAAGGGCAGGAACAACAGGCACCATCCTCACCCTCGCCCTGTGGCAGCTAAAACTTTTCCAGATGTTGGAAAAGCACTAGGAACCTGCTCAGAAGCACGCAGCACACAGCTGGAGGGTCTCACCGCTCCTCACCGCCACCTCCCCTCGGGCAGCCCTTGTCCAACTCATGACTCCCTACAGAAAACGTGGTATTTGCAGCTACCTAACCCAAGAAATGACACAAAGGCTGTTCCAAGGCGTCACGGTCACCCCCACTTTGAGAACAGGTATTTCAAACCAGAGGCAGCCATCTAGATTGTGTGCACAGGTTTTAAAGCCCCCTTTCTTACGCAGTGTCACCTTCCTGGGCAGGATGAAGAGTGAGTGGTCTCTTACATGCTCTACTGGGAAGCCTGCAAGAGCAAGCTGGAACGAGAGTGGGCACGAGCGATGCTGGGGAGCAGCACCTCCTCGCTCCCTTCCCACTTTGGATTGTTTTGACTCAAACCGATGAAGCTGAAATATCGAGTCACAACGGCACTAAACTTCATTACAAGCTCTTAACACAGATTACTTAATAAAAACCAGGCTGCTTTAATTGCTTTTCCCCCATTAGCATTTCTGGAGGAGAAAATTCTGATTAATTTGAAGAGGCACATTTCCCCCACCCCTCACGCTGGCCTGTGAACCAGACCTCCTTCCCAAACCAGCCTTGTCCAGAAGAGCATCGCAGAGAGCAAAGAGAGAGCCCAAATCCACACGACTCTGAAAAACAAAGGGACTGGGGGTCTGGATGAACAGATGGGAGTAATGGAGTGAAGCAAACAAGGGAAAGAAAAATCTCTTCTCCTTTCTGGTGAACCCGTAAAAAGTGGCACAAGGGAACGAGCAAGAAGCGGGTAGAAGCAAACAGGATAAAGGGTGGACAGCTAGCGTGGCAGGGCTCAGAGAACAAGTCCAGAAGTTGCTAGGTGACTGATTTGGTGGGGTCCTGGGAAGCACCTTCCCCTCTCTCTGCAGCTGGAAAAGGGGTGAGAGGCAGCTCTGCCATGGGAAGACTGTGTGGATTTTCAAAGTTTGGGCCAAAAGCCCAGGAGCTCAGCTCTCTCTGCACGTGCCTGGAGCGGTCCCTGTTCCTTGTTCAGGCCCTGCTCGGTTGGCCGGTTCCAGGCAGAGCAGCAGCACTTCCCCCCTGGCTGGTCACCCCCAGGTCAGGAGTGCTGGCAAGACAGGGAGATGTGGGGGAAACACCCCTCCTGGTCCAGCAGCTCCCTCTGGGCTGGGAAAGGTGGAGATACAACAGTCTCATGTGCAAAGGAAAGAGCTCTTGGGGGGGAAAGCCAGAGCCCAGCCACCTCAGGGAACAAGGAGGGCAGGCAACAAGGAGGGCAGGCAGCAGCACTGCACTGTGCTGCTGCTGTAGAAGATGACAAGAAGCTCTCCTCACCCCCACCTCAGGACAGCTCTCTACTTGACCCCTAAATGATCCACAGATCTTGGACGTCCAGCTACCAGTTCCTCAAAGATGGGATGTCAGAGAGGACAACCTCCCTCTGGCCCACACCATATGTGACCCGCTCAGGTAGGATCTGCACGGCCCCAGGTAAAACAAGTCTATAAAACATTCCTGGCCTTCAGGGCAATTGCCTTCAGCTCCTGCTGTAACCAGCCCTGCTGAGGGAGGATGGCAACCAGGTTCCTGAGTGTGCTGTTCTCTAGGTCAGCACACTTCAGGGACACGGTAATCACGCAGCAATTGCTCCCATGTGCCAACTCTTGTCAACCTTGCAACGCTTCATGTTTTTCTTAAAGCCTGAGATTTTGCAAGTTACGTTTTTGTTTTGCACAACAGTGTATGTAAAGTGCTCTCCCTCCCTCTGCTCCCCCACCAGCAGGGCACAGCCACCTGAAATGTGATCGGTGTGCATCCTAAACGCTTAGAAACCTCAGTATTATTAAGTCTTATAATTGAGGGGAGGAGGGGAGTAGCTTCTGACTTCTGAAAGGACAAGGCTAGCAATACTGTTTGCTCGTTTTACTTTCAAACTCACCTTAGTTTGTCCTCTCCTCTTTTCTCTTGTATGTTCTATTAATGTACAGCTAAGACAAACTCAGCAAGAATCACAAGAAAGACACTGGGACAGATTGTAAACTGCCCTGGCAAAAATCAGGATAGTTCTGCTGGCTGAAAATGCAGCTCTGCTGCTTTCCATCAGCAGATGGCTTACCTGTGGCTCTTAATGGTTAATATATAACTGTAGTAATAACAAAAGAAAGTCCCAGCATTAATACATAATTTGTCAGAGGCAATATGCTAAAACAGCCTTCCATATTCAGCTCAAGTAGTGAGATAAGCCTCACCTCCAGTACTGCCCCATGGGCTGAGCACCAGCTCTGGAATGAGCCCCCAGTAGAAGACATCAGAGAACAGATCACGTTCCCTTTACAGTATTTGTTCATTTTTCAAATTTTTTGGGGGTTTTATCAGATTTCTAAGAACTACATTTTGAACATGCATTTCCCTCAAACACTCATGTGCATACTTTGCACTGATTGCTCCAAGTGCTTTCCAACCGGTTTTCCTTGAGGAACTGCGGCAGGTCAGCGTCCCAGCTGGACAGCTGCCTGACAGACCGACGGATGGCCCCACACACAGTGCCTACCAGAGCTGACCGTGTTCCTAAATGTTTAGTGGAACTGGCAGAGCACCATTAACCTTCTCTTTAGCTTGCTGAGGATTCATCGGGGTGCCACGGAATTGCTGCCAGCATCCCAGCGGAGAGAACGGCTGCTGGATCCAGTGAGGACAGGAGGAAATACTGTTAGCTGGTTAAAGGAATCAAGAGATCTGGCTTCTCCTCCCAACTCTGCTTCTGAGTCATTATTAGCATAAAATCAGGTTTGTTACATCAGTGAAGCTTGAGTAAATAAACCACGACTCATCACTGTGTTTTATTTTGCAATACCTCAGTGGGCTCCTCTCTACAAATAAACACCATTAATGTTCATTGCAATTGCAGGTAGACGGGGAAGGGAGAGTGATAAAAGCGCCTAAACTGGTCTAAAACCTTTATGAAGAGCACTAGGGTGAAATCACAGCTTTTTTGAGGATATTGACTTTCACAGGACCAAAATAAAAAGGCAGCTCTTACTTGGGGAGACTAAAAGGCAAGTAAGTCACGCCTGTGGGCCTGATGGAGCTGATGGTAAGAAAGGTTGGGAAACGTCCCAATCCTCTGCTGAGGAGCCAAGGCTGAAATCCTGACTCCACTGAGGTTTACGGCAAAACTTGTGCTTGCTTTAATAGCTTCAGGACTTAACCTCCACAAAGTTCAAGTGTGAAGACAGAAGCCTTAGGAAAGAGATGGCTTCATCGGCAACGGCTCTGGAGACTGGGAACACTGGGAAGGCAGAAAAATGACTGAAGGTGACAGGGAAAGCAAGGGCTGAACCCACAAAGGCCCAGCCCAGTCCTGTCTCCTCCAGTACTGAACACTCGTTTTCCATCTGAGTTTTTGGGCAGGCTGGTCTCCCACGTGGCAGTCACCCAGGCAACTGCTGCCCCTCACTTTAGCACTGGGCATCATCCTTAGGGCTAAGCTGCTCCATAAAACCATCCACGTGAGCTCTGTGCTTGCACCTCACTGCACCACAGCCTCTGTACTCAGTGCTGCTTCAACATCTGGGAGGAATCCTGCTCGGCTGAGTTCCTCACTGCTGGAAAACCTCTTCAGCTCTTGCCCTTCAGACAACTATTGCCCCTCCTGTGGCCAGCTGCAGGTACCAAATCACTAGCTCCTGGGAATAGCAGGGCTTCAGAAAGGGCTTTGGGCTGTTCTCACCGTTAGTCTGAAACTAAATAATTCTGTGTCTCTCAAGAGCCTTAGAAGTGTTCCCTCCTCAAACTCTGGCATCAGGGCCCTTCCCTCAACCTCTGAGCCTTTTCCACCTGCTTAGATCCCAGTGCTGGACTTGGCCCTCCATTAGGAGCCTATTTTAGTGGCGGCCGTTGTCCAAGGTGCTCAGTGGGTCAGGCTTCAGGCCGGTCCCCAGACCAGCCATGATAAGGGCAGCTATAAGGCCTGTTGAGCACGTGATCTTCTTTCCCCTCCTTTGACTTCCCCCATTCAGCTTTCCACAGCCGCCAACCAAACATCTGATCGAAGGCCCGGGGGAGGGAGTCAGAACTGTCCAGTCTGGTTATGAGTGAAGGTCATTGATCTAGCGCAGACCAGGGATGCGGAAAAGAGGGGAGGGAGGGAGGAAAAATCCCTCAGCGAGAGAGGAGAGAGGGAGAGAGGCAGGCAGAGGCAGCGCGCGGGGAAGGCAGCGGAAGTGGCTGAAACACGGTTTCACACTCCGAGACCCAAGGGCTGTTGTCAACCCGTCCTTCATGCTCACATCTTGTCACACTAGAGGTCAGGTCTCCCAAGCGTTCCTGGAGAGCTGAGCTAGCCCATATGGCAGGCAATATGTTAACAATATGGATCAGCTGCTCGTCAGGGCCTGAGCAGATGGATGTGACAACCCTGCTCTTATCCCAGACAGGCTTTTAACATCTTCCCTCTCCTCAACTCAGCCGTACCGGAAGAGCTCTGCCCGAGAACGGTTGCCTCCAGCCTAGGTGGACCGTGGGGCCACAGGTCAGAGCAGGCAGCATGGAAATGCCTGCCTTGCTTTATCTGGATGGAAGCAGGCAAGGTAGAGCCCCATTCAGACCAGTGCAGGCAGGAACCGGGCCAAACTTTTACCCAGTGAGAGCATGCTGTAAACGGAACGACCTCGCTAGAATCCAGATACGTGCTGTTAACTCCCAAGCAGGGCACTTGGAGATACTGCATTCAGATATATGGATATGGCATGTTACCACCAGGTGCCACAAGTTACAGTCTAGACTGAGTTTTGTAACTGCCTGGGAAAATTTTCTCTCACAGAACAAGTAATACATAAATAGATGTATATTTTAATGGGCAAGTTAAACTCCTCCTGGCAAAGGCAGGCAAGTTGATTTCATACACAGGCGGGTAAATTTCCACGAGGATTTTGCAAGGCTGTTTCATATTCCCCAGCCCAGGATCTGAGCCGTCAGGGTTGGCTGGGCAGGGCTGGCTGCACTTCTGCGGAAGGCAGAGTTCCCACCTCACTCCCTCAGCAGTTGTGCCCGTGCAGGACCCCAAGGATTCTAGCAAAAATCACAGGCAGCCCAAGTTAACCCCCCAGATTTAGGTTTACTTTAGGATTGAAGCAAGGGGAAATACTTTGCCAATTCAAACACAGAGCAGGTATTTCTAATCCTTTACCCACTTTTTGGGGGAGGCTTTTTTCCCCGCATAAAAGGCTACCCTTCATCAACTGAGCAAGAACACACTCTCCAACCCTGATAGCTCTAGGACTAAACAGCCAGCTTGTGCTTACAAACAGAGCGAAAAAGCAATCACAGCCTAGGGATGGGCTCTGGAGAACGTGCAAACAGCCTCTGTAGCCCAAAGTAAATTGAGCTTGTTTTGAAAGTAGAAGCCATACAACTTGCTCCAGGGCTGAAGACTGGAACACGGGGATTTCTAGTCCAGAGCATGAGCGATCACAAAGCCACATGCCTGAAAGGCTAAATGCATCTCCTTCACTGAAGTGATGCTTGCAGAACCAGGGGGACCTCAGAAAGCAGCTGGAATCAAGGGAAATATTTCTATTGTCTTTAATGAGCTTCTGTCCCTCAGAAAACAGCCCCTGAAGGACACTCAGGCAATGCACCCAGCAGGTACTAGGAGGAGAAGGCAAACATCAAGAAGGATTACTGAAATGCAAGAACTCGAACCTTAAAGTTCACTCCAGCACTTAAGGAATTCCTGATATATCAGTCTCCTCCTCTTGCCTTCTTGTCTCAGAGGTCCTGCTCATCCCAGGTCCATCTCAGATGGACATGCAGGGCTTTCAACATCAGGAGCTACACAGCAGAAACCTGTGAGGGAGATCATAGGAAAAAGCTCCCTCTGATGAAAGAAGGACCCAGAACCTAGGCAGCAGTGTCCTCAGCAGTTTTTCCCCCCTGGATGTTTGGCCTCTCTGGAGAGGCACATAAGAATGTTTAGCAGAAAATTCACCTGCTGCAGTCAAACACGAGAATTTGTATCTTATTTCGTGAAACCTCAAGGTTATTCATGTTCCACTCTTCTATTCCCTCAAGCAGAGCTCTGATTTGGGAAGTTCTCTCGTCTCTGGAGGCCTGGGAAGATGTGTGCCCTCTCTAAAAGGGGACACAGGCATCAGAGCGGGATCAGAGCAGCTCATGCAGGGATAAAGGCCAGAGTTCCCTACATTAATAGCTCAAAACCAAGCTTTCCAAATAAAGCATGCCAGAGCCTGGAGGAGTTACAGCATGAGGAAGGTGTGGGAAGGCACGGTTCACCCATATCCCATCCTGAAGCACACTGCACTTGCTGGCAGGTTCACTGAAAGCACTCAGGTCTGTAGGCTCTAAACACATGGCAAGCACTAAGCCCTGCTGAGCCTCAGAAGATCACGGCTGCTGCTCTCTAAGGTAGGGCACTCAGAACGTGAGTAAATTGCCCCGTGCCACACACAGCCAGGGACGGACAGGGATAGCTGAAGCTCCAGACCAACATCTTAGTCCCGTGACTTTTCTCATCCTCTCTCCTGATAAGCCAATATGGTCCCTCCACCCTGATCCTTCCAGTCCAGGTCCCAGCTGCAGCTGTGACTCACAACAGCTTGGGACACGCTGCTTTGCCCAGGTACCATTTATAGCACAGCAGCAAAATGCAGAGGAACACAGTGATACATAATCCCCACGGGCAATTCAGGTTGCTGATCTCTGGTCAGGCATCATCACCATTTAATGGTGCAAACACCGGACGGAGACACCCCCTGATGAAAGCTCAATCCCCAGCAGAGCAGACATAACATCACACAAAGGCCAGATGCAGTGAGGAGCCTCAGCCCCTTCTAGCTGCAGCAGCCTGGCAGTGCCACCAGGTACCTCCCAAATCCCCAAACCACTGAGGAGAAATACATTATCCCCCTGCAGTTATCCTACAGCTGCTTTCTTCTAGGCCACCATGTGCCATACCTTTCTTTGTAGAGAAGCTGTGATGAGAGCCAAGCAGTGAAGAAAATAAAATGGCTTTTAGAAACAGAGTCCCACCCCCTCACAACCTTTCTGAGTTTCCCACCGTAACCACAGACATCTTCAACCTCCTCTTCTTTTGTGAAACAAGTCAATCAGAAACTGTCCCACACAATACTTACCCAGGGGACTCCCATGCCAGCCTGTTCTGACACACTACCTAGCTCATTGTCATTCCTGCACACCAGCTCGTTAGGAAGAAGGAGGCTGAGAGGGAGCTGCTCAAACCAGCGCTTTGCTGGGTCAGCTGGGTGCCAGTGTCTGTGCAGAAAGGGGCAGTGACGTCAGGGGTAAACCCAACCCCACATGTAAGACAGCCCAAGACAAAGCAACGCCCCACCATGAATCTACCACCCAAAATGAAGACTTTCAGCAGCTCCTCTAAACCTTATAGGCTAGAGATTTCCCAAGAACTGGAACGGAAGCTCTGGAGAGCCAAAATCACTCATTCCAGTCCTACTTCAGAGCAGTTTGATCACAGAACATAAGACAATACCTTGCATTGAGAAGTCACAGGCTTCAAGGTCCATTCCAGTGTACAAAGCCAGGAGAGGAGTCAGGCTCTTTGTTTTGGAGATGGTCTCAGGTGAAGACAGCGTGAATTTGATGGCCTCCCTTCACTTGGTGAAGTCTCTTTGCCCTGGGGAGAGTTTCAAAAGGAAATGAATATTCCCTGTCGAGCAGTACTGGAGCTCAGGTGAATCATGAGCAGAAGCAATGATGCCGGCCTCAAATGCCACAGCCACCCACAGACCTCAGCCCTCGGTCACACACAACAGTCCAGAGAGGAAAGGCATTTCACACCCTGACAAACACACTGCATCCCAACCTCCCCCTCCTCCTCCACCACGTGTGGTGCTGGCAATTCCAAAGTCAAGGTACGAACGGCCGAGGTGACCATCCGGTGGGCCACACGCTCCAACTTTCCCCAGAAAAAAAAATCCAGGTCAATCAGCTGCAGAAGCAGCCTACAGTTGTAAGCCACTTATTGCAAAGAGCTTCCCCTCGTAGCCAGCCGAGCGTTTGAGCACACGTGAGGTCATGATGCCATCCCTCCTTCGTGGGGGAACCCTTCGCTTGTCTTCGTCTTACAGCTACTGGTAGAACACAGCTCTGTCGCCAGCCTCTACACCCCCACATCAGATGCAATTCCTCAGCCCCAAAGACATTACAAATAGAACCAGACGAGACAAAGGAAGAATTATTATTTCCAGTTTAGTGAGGCACACAGTAATTAAGTGACTTGTCAAAGGTCACTTGGCAAATCCGAGGCAGAATTGGGAACCGAAATTAAATCTCTCAAATTTCGGTCTGAGAGGTGGGCAACAAAAGTCCCACATCCCTTCCTGTGCTCCTCAGATGCACACTGCTACCTTTGCAACAGGTTTCACCCTTCTCCCTACTTTCAGGACAATTCCCTTCCATTTCCTACATTGGAGGAAATGAATAAACACACAGATTAAAAGAACAAGAACTTTTACCTTACTTACAAAATCAAAACCGTCCTAGCTCCAACATTTGACAGAAGCTCAGAAGCTTCAGACTCTTCAGTGAGGTGGGATTTGTAGACTGGAGGGTTTTGGTGGTGGTGGTGGTTTTTTTTTAATTTCCATCAGACAAAAATAAAAGAAGCAAAACAAAAGAGGGTTGTTGAGATCAATTTGTGATAGGTGCCGGGCCAAAGAAAATGGAGCCAAAGGAGTCAGAACCCTGCAACCAGCAACCTTTGTGTCAATTTAAGCAAATATTGTGGCGTTTCCATGGCAATCCCTGTTTTGAATATCCACTACACTCACTTTTTAAAGGGCTTTTCCTGTTTGCGTTTCAACTTCAAAACCTGTAAATATTTTCAGCCTTAACACATCCCGACCTCCCCCAGCCTCTCAAATGAGATGCTATCAAAGCTCTGACATGAAGTCTTCTGCTGCAGTAGCCCAAAGCTGTGAAAATTCACAGCAGAGAGAGGCAGGTTGGCAGCCCAGCACGGCCGGGGACAGCAGAAGCGCGGCCAGACCTGGCACCAGCTCGGTGCAGCCTCTCTGCAGCAGCAGGTACACGAGCCCGTTCCTTTCTTTTCCAGAAGCGATGAGCGAAGCGAGTCCTCGCAAACACGCGGCGCCGACAGCGTCAGCCCGAGGCGGGGAGTGCGCAGCAGGTGTTTTGCAAACCTCCCTCCGTCCCGCTCTGCCAGCTCAGGCCACCTCTGCCCTGCCGCGCCAGCCACGGTTTCTGCTCCCAGCCTCTTCCCGTGAGCTGTGGGGGGTCGGCTGCTGGCACAGCCCCAGAGCTGCCCCCCAGCCTGACCTGTGCTCCCCACCCTTCCCCT
>JANHFX010023564.1:33802-45255 GCA_027560015.1 Chloroceryle amazona | reverse complement strand
GCCGGGCGGGGCGGCGCTGCGCGGGCGCGGAGCCGAGGCGCAGCTGAGGCGGCCGCCGGCCGGGGCTGGCACAGGGCCGGGGCTGGCACAGGGCCGGCGGGCCGGGGACGGAAACGCCGGGACTTCCTCTGTGGGAGGCCGGCCCCGGGGCGGTGCGCGCCCCGCGGGGAGCCGCGGCGAGGCGGCCCCGCGCACTGC
This sequence comes from Chloroceryle amazona, assembly GCA_027560015.1. Classification (NCBI taxonomy): domain Eukaryota; kingdom Metazoa; phylum Chordata; class Aves; order Coraciiformes; family Cerylidae; genus Chloroceryle; species Chloroceryle amazona. Next base: position 45,057 of record JANHFX010023564.1, on the reverse strand, counting down.
GGGGAGGGAGACCACGGCGATGCGGGCCAGCTGCGTGCTGCTGACGGCGCTGGCCGCCCTGTCCGCCTACTACGTGTACCTGCCGCTGCCCGGCACCCTGTCGGAGCCCTGGAAGCTGATGCTGCTGGATGCCACCTTCCGGGCAGCGCAGCAGACGGTAAGACGGAGCCCCGGCCCCGGCTCTGGAGGGGCGGACAGACCACCAGCCTCTCACCGGGCTCGGTCCGCGCCCCGGTGCCGGAGGCGGCCGGGAGCGGCGGGCTGCGGTGTCCCGCCCGGAGGAGAGCGCCGCGGGCAGCACAAAGCTCCCGGCCCGATCTCGGGGTCCCGGGGCCCGAGGGGGATCCGCCGCGTCCCCCCGGAGAGCCGAGCCGCGCGCACCGCTTTGTGGTTAGAGCCGCGGCACCCGCGTCTGCCCCGGGCTGGAGCTGCGGCCGGTCCCCGCTGTACCGGGTCGGGATCGCCTCTAGAAGGGCCAGATGGGCTCGGGTTCCGCTGTAAGGCTCTGGCTGCCGAGGGGAGGGCAGCGGGGTGCAGGGCCGCCCCGGGCTGATCGTGGTTTCGTCCTGATGGGTCAATCACGCGTGTGATTGAAAATCAGCCAGCATCGGCTCTTCACTGGGTTTCGTGGTGCAGATCTTACTAGATGTGGCTTAGCCTGCTTCCTAACTTGCAGGCTTTTGGTCAAAAAAGAAAAGAAAAAAAGAATTCATGTTTTTTTATTCTGAGATATTAAAGATGCCTTAGGGAAAGAAGACCTAGGGGAAGTCTTTCAAAGATTAAACCACCTTGATTTGGAATTGGATCCCTAAACAAAGCTCTGAATTCCTGACTTTGTCCCAAGACAGAAGTGACAGTTATGTCACTTCCTGATGTCTCCCTCGTTTTCTGCCGGTGTTTCTAGGCTGACATGAAACAAATCGGAGATCACTAACTTTACAATCCTGGCTTTAGTTGTGAACTTTATTTTCTTTTAGGATGGTCTGATCTTTTACAAGGACTGATTGATCAGTCCCTGTCAGGCCTGAGGTAAGGTACTAGATACGTGAAAGGGATTTGTTTTTTTTTTTTCATTTCCTAGCAGCATTTCAGTTTACTAAGTTGGCTCTGAAATGTACAAAAACTTGTACATTGAGTGGATGAGAACATCAACATCTTAAGAAAGAGATTAAATCAATTAGAAGACAGAGGGCTTATAAGTGGATACCAAAAGGACTAGACAGGAATGTACCTTTTACATGCCTAACACGATGGCTGCAGATGCTGGGATCACAGAGTGTCCAGACTTGTATATTTTGCCTGAATAGCTTCTCTGGTTGCCACTCTTAGTGACAGAGTCTGGGACTAGACAGACCACTCATCTGAGCCCCTGGAGTATCGTCTCATAGTCCAAATGTATCACCGAATCAAAGTATATCTCAGATGAAAGAGTAATATCTGTTTGCTTGCGTACCCTCCCATATGTCTACTAAGAAAATTGTGCAAACATTACCTGCAATAGATCGAGTCTTTAGTAACAGCCGTGGCTTTGACATTCACTTGCTTCATGTTGTTAATTCAATTAACGGGCAATGCACAGCTTGACCAAATTCATTGGCAAGTGTGGACAGAAAGGCCGTGATACCCTCCCCCATCATGCTGCCTGCAAACACACCCTGACAGTTCCGCCAGGAACACCTGAATCGAGGCCATAACCTTTAGCCAAAGGAGACCTATCTTTAGGAAATCATATGACTGTGGCTATATATATATGTATATCACTATTGGCTTATATACCCATTCAGTTTGTTTATGTGGTATGTTGGGCGTAGTCAGGTGAATTCTGGTGCCTCCAGCCTGGAGGCTGAAGGGTGGTGTCTCTTCTGGGATATTCTGGAGGTCATAATCCCAAGAGGAGCTAGGAGGACAGAGCCTGCCCCGGTGTAGCTGGAGCAAACAGGCAGGGTTAAGGTGTCCACATCTGTCCCTGCGGCCTGGGGTGGGGAAATCCCTGTTAGGGGTTAATGGCAATTTGGTATTTGTTTCATCTCTGGCCTCAGAAATACAGCCTTCTTCAGTGAGAAACTGCACTTGTACAGCTCTACAAGTAGTTCCGGTAAGGTAGCTTACAAAACCAAATGAAGGAACAAGTGGGTTTTACACAGAAACATGAAAAAAAGTGAAGCATTAGAGGTGCCCTGAAAGAGAGGGTGCTTTGCGAGTGCTCAGGAGTCTTTCCAACACTGAGAGAGCACAAAATCAGGAATAAATGACTGTCATTAAGAAGGAGCTGTGAACTGAAGCTAGAATTGTAAAAATTAAACTTGAGTATTTACTTTGTTAGCTTTTGTGTGTGTACATAAAATAAAATGTGTGTCCTTTTGTAGACCTCAGCTTCCCTTTTCTTCCTCTGCCAGCTATTACAAGTCCAAATGGTTTAGCGCTTCTCAAAGTGTGACCACTGAACTTTCACCCACTTTTGAATACGATTTCAGCTTGCTATTTATTACTTTCCTTTGTAGGTTTGCTAGCAGACAGAAGTACATTTCTGATTTTAAAATCTTTTTTTCCAAGAGCATGAAACAAACTTCATGTGCTTCAAATGCAATTGATTAGCTTTTGCTTATTTGAAGAGATTTGTGGCGACTGACAATTAAGCCTGTTTTCTGATTGCATTAATAAGCCCTACCAATGCAACATAAGAAGACTGTCACTGGCTTTCAGCATACTAATTATAAGGTTTTGCATTTCCAGGTAGAGTTTTGTCCGAGTCAGCTACAAATGTTTTTTACAAGCTTGGGACTGACTCAGTGTCCTGTCTCTGCAAGAGATGCTTCAGCAAACATTCAAGTATTATTCACATGGTTAAAAAAATGAATAATACTTACAGGGCAGTTTCTGTAAGTAGGTTTCTAAATTTACTACAGAAGGGCACCAGTTTTGTAATCCTAATCTTAACTCCTGGGGTACAGAGGCAGGAAGAGATGGAGCATCTCATCTCAGGTCACAAAAGTTCCAGTAGCAGAGCTGGAAACCGAGCTGGGGTTTCAGAGCCTTGTTCCTGCACCCTCTTTCATGTCCTGTGCTGCCCTAGAATAAAACCAGAAAAACTTAAAACTTCAATAACATTAATAAATTAATGTGAAAGTGAGAGAGAGATTAAAAGTAATTTGCACCTCTCACCTGTCTTAAAATGGGACATGGTAAAGTCTTTACAGAAAACTGTGATGTAACACAGTTTTAGTTCAGAAATGAAGACTGATGGACATACATCTGTGTACAGGCAAATCAGCACTCTGCTTCACTGAAACTTGGACAAACACGTACAATTAAGTATGGGATTAAGCAATAGATCGTTCAATTGTTTTACCCAGTGTTGGCCAAGAAGTATCTAAAGCAACATTTCGGGATTGATGCAGGTGTTTCCCACTTCTTCCCTTAACCACTCTCCCTTATCGGAGTAAGGAGAGCGGCATATGTTTATTTAATAAACCCTTTGAAATAAGTTATTTCTGAACACCATTGTCAAGATACTTGCTATTCTGGTGCATGGCGATGAAGAAAGGATTTTTTGGAACTGGGACAGCTGTTAGCAGAGGTTTGGAAGGCCAGAGGGGTTGGCACAGAGGCCACCAGATAAACATATATGGAAGAAGGGAGGCAGCTGTACAGGGGAGGAAACTATCCTCATATTTGTCCTCACCAACCAAGCAATTCCTTCATGCTTCTCTGCCACTCGGTTTTGGAATAAAATCTAGGTCAAGGGACATCAACATTCAGAATTAAAGGAAAGAGCTGATAGTTCTTTCTAATACTTTAATACCTCTCTACCCATGTTTCAGAGTATGTGACTCCTGGACAGATGTAAATCACAGTTGTAGCCAGCCAAGTTGCTGGGGTCCTTGCATGCAAGAACATGGTCTTGGAATTGATTTACAATAAACCAGGTTGTTAATCGTTGGCAGGTAGGTCCCAAAGCAAGCAGCACCTGAGCTGAAACCGAGGCACGCTAGAAGTCCTTATCTGCAGTAACCGGTAACTTTTGTCTCTTTCTAGTACAAAAACAGATCATCATGGGTTAGTAGATATATGCACAAAACCTTACATTAAGAGGTAATCTAGTTTCTGCTTCTAATTAATAAACTGCAAAAAAGTCTTCTTGGTTTCTTTTCAGTTCTAAAGGAAATTCATAAAATTAAGAGCACTTCTGTTTGAGGACTTGCTTTGCATGACAGCATTAAAAACAGATAGTCTTGCCTATGCAATAATGCACCTGCATTAAGAAATGGTTTTGTAAAATAGAAGAAAATAGACATTCACCTTTAAATGGGATAAAATTCTTGAAATGCACACAAAACAATGTGTTCTGCACACAACTAAATGGGGAAATGATCCCTGTTTATTTTTCACTAATCTCTGTTATTGACCTCAGATATTGTAGTTGACATTTTGGACTTCAGCGTTAAAGAAACGTGTTTGGCAAAGTGATGCCAGAATTGACAATAGCGCTTGCATCTTTTAAGGTTGGAAGTTTAGTCTTGTAAAGTTCAGTCGCCCAATTCCAGCATCATTACTTATTTGAGTCATGAGTGAGATTTGGCTCAGTCCTGGTTAGTGTTGCATGAAAAAAAAAAGAGCCTGAGCTGCTTGCTTAATTCCTGATCCCACCGAGGCCTGAAAGGTCAGAGCAGGACCTTGGGTCTGACCAGCTGCAAAAGCAGTGGAGGAAGCAGCTGATGCATTTGCCTTGGCTTCAGAGGCGCGTGGCCTCCGTGAGCAGTCTGAATGTGACCTGTTGCAATAATTCTGTGGCTAAAGGTCAGGGATGTGAAGGCAGCTGGTGTCAGCTATGGAAGTCGTATGAGGACAGAGTATCCCAGTGTGCTGAGTACTGGTAGAGGTTAAGAGACATTAGCAACAGAAAACCTTTCTTGGATTTTTGTTTGGTAATACAGAACACGCAACTAATGAATACAGGTCCATGAAGTGGGTAAGTTTAACAGCAGTGAGCATCTGGGATTCTTTGGGAAATTACCGACTGGGGAGCCAATAAAAGAATCCTAATATTTTAGGGACGGATATTATTGATTAAGGGGGATGTAATGGTGCCTCTCTAGAGCAGTACTTTGGTTACTCTCTCTCCTTTTTTATTACAACCCTGACTCCTTCATTTATTGAATTTTTTTATCCTACATCAATTAAATGTTTGAATATCTGGTACCCCTCACCAAAGAATTCACCAGGAGAAAGGTGGAGTCTCAAACCATTTAGTCTCTAGGGGATCTCTGGATTGTTTCTACTGGAAAACCCCTATTAGGGAGATATCCTAGTAAGAGAGGAGACTGTGGTGGTTGCTTTGCTTTGTGGGGCATTACAGTGAGTGTAAATCACACTGCTGACCATGCAGCTATGGGTCACAGGGAGCCAAGAGCCCTAAAATGAAAAGCTGCAATCAGAAATGAGCAGAAGATTGTCAGTAGGGCTGCTGTAGTAAGTGCACAGTGGTTATTTGCTGATTTGGCTCAAACTCCAGCAAAATACATTTGCCTTTCTAACCTGTCTAGACCTCCTCTCCTGGCATCCACCTGCTCATCCAGCTCTGTCTTGCTTCCCAGTAGCTAAGCTCTTGGTGTCCATCAGCCCATTAGTCCATCTCATAGCGTCATGAAGTTCACCAGCCATCTTTCTACAGAGTTACCTGTTCAGAAAACAAAATGTATATTCAGACAGGTGTATAAGAGCAGTTGTTACATGGGAAAGCTTGTGGCTGTGACCCAGACTGAGTGATCTTGCCAGCTTGCCCAGAGAGATTGTGGATGACTCCTCCCTGGAAGGGTTCAAGGCCAGGCTGAATGAGGCTTTGAGCAACCTGGTCTAGTGGGAGGTGACCCTGCCCATGGCAGGGTGGTTGGAGCTAGGTGACCATTAAGGTCCCCTTCAACCCAAACCATTCTGTGATTCCATGTGCCGTGTCTTGTGGCTGGCACAGCAGTTCTGGGCAAATTGCCCACAAGGCTTTCATCTTTCTCCTCTTTTCTGTGAGCTTGACTTTTTTTCTGTGGTACCTTAAATTCTTCATTTCTCCCTTGTCCTTCTGCCTCCTCTTACTTTTTACTCTCTCTCCAGTGGAGAACATCCTCATTTCTCTCTCCAGTTCCACATGCATACACACACACACATATAGGTGCTATATTTTATAGCCAAAATCAGTCCTCAGCTGTCATAGGAAGGGTGGTAAAGATCACAAATATCAGCCAAGATCAAACTACTTACTGCTCATATGAGATGACCAGTTACAGTTTCATAATGGATTTAAGGCAATCCAACTGTTGACTGTGGCCAAGAGGCCTGGTCCCATCCTTTCCCCCACTCTCTCTTTCCTGCCTTATCAGTAAGATGTGACGTGGATGAAGTTTGCTGCTCCTCCTGGTTTTGCTGGACTTATACTGAGCTGGTGCAGCAAGTTTATTCTCCGAGGCTTCACATTTGTGCCAACACAAGAAATATTCCAGGGAAGAACAGTCAAGGCAGGTCTACTTTTTTGGGTGGCAAGGTGAGTTGAAGAGAGGCAGCCAACTCTCTTCAAGAGAAGAGAATTAGCCAACCATTAAACACATCTTCAGCCGGTAGTTGTATGTCAGAGTGATAAGATATTATATATGTATTTTAAATACTTACTTACAAAGAAAAAAATGGATTAGTTTGTTTGTAAGAACTTTGGACTAGCTCTGTGTTAGCAAAAAGTGCAATCCTGATGCCTTACAACTGACAACAAAATAGGCTGATTAGATAAGATAGACTTGCAAAGAATCTGTCCAATAAGTGCTTGGAAAAAAACTGCCTAGGCCTTAAAAAAAACAAAAAAAGACTTTTGCTTTTGTGCCCTGATGTACAAAGTATCTCTTCCAGGTTTTTGGATTCTAGGAAAGAAAGGAAATAAAAGCTTGAAAGCGTGTGATAATCTTCAGATGGCCATGGTGCTCTGCAGTTTAAAGAACAGGGCAAAACACTTCTTGGTAAACACCACCAACTAGCCTTGAAAATAAAACATTTCTGATTCTTGGGAACATGTGGTGATCTCATCTACAAAGAATGTGGATTAAAGTAGGAGAAAACTAAAATGGGACAGTTATTGCAGCACAGTCGGTTTAAAAAAAAAAATCTATCAAAGTGTTGTTTTCCCTGGCAGTGTTTGTAAAATTGCTTCCCAGTGGTTACCTTCCCAGGAGCCTCCATGGGGCACAGGGAGGATCAGATCTTTAGCTGGTTACAGCAGTGGCAGCCTGACAAATTTTGTGCCAGATTATTAATAGGTGTATGGCTGTACAGATTTCAAAACGGGTTTCCCTGTGGGAATTTGTAAGTAACAGTGGGAGAAAAGCATGATCTGAAATTCAGAGATACAAACAGCCTTGTGAAATCAGCATTTCTTCCCGCTGGGTGGATACTTTGTGTTTCTTCACCCAGAGAAAAGCCTTGCAAAAAGAAAAGAAATTCTGTTCCACCCAAAAAGCAGCAAACATCTTAAAATTTGGATTCCCACCGAACAACCTCAGCAGGGTGATATTAACCACAAGCTAAAGCAAGAAAAGAAAATTATTTTTGTAAATTCTTGTTTTGGAACGCATTCACATAGCAGACCATTGTATTTGGCATAGATTTTGGGGGGGGAAATATCAAACTTGGTTTTTTTCCTACAGCAATCTGCAATGGAAGGGGGGATGTGCAGTGTCATACAGGGGATGCAGGTCATGACCATTTAGGCTGGAGGAGTGCATTTGGATTCCGATACTGTTTGCTGAGAGAAATGGGTTTTAAATCTATTCTGGATAAAGTTTTAAAAATAAACATAAAAGTAAAAATCCTGGATAGCCTATGGGGATAAAGTATCTCTCCTTCTACCATAAGGGGACAGAACAGATCATTCTTCATTTTCATAGTGTTTACCCCAACAAAAGAAATAATGCACTTTAGTCTCTGGGGTTGGGATAAAAAAAAAATCACTTACATGCCATGGTTCCTTGGATAGCGCTTCAGATCCTTCCCAATTCAGCAGGTAAATACAGGACAAGCCAATAAACAACTATTATATACATTTAAGATCATTCTTGTTTTCAAATTTCTTTACAATCCTTAAGAACTTTCTTAATTCACAAGTGGAAAGACATACTTTGGGGTGAATCAAGAGAAATACTTTGCATTTTTGATACCTTACCACCACAAAAATTTTGCCTGTGTGGTATTGCCCTCTGCTGGCACTGCTCTGAGAAGCTTCACAAGTCCCATAGTGGAGCATGCTGGTGAGGTTCCATTTTCTTCTGGAGGTTTCTTTCAAAGGGGAGGATCTGACGACTGCTCATTCGCAGTCGCCTTGACCCATGTAGTCCTGGCAGCTTGATTTATTTTGACAACAGAGAATCTTTTATGGATGGGGTTTTGGTTTAATATGGCTTTAAAAGCATTAGAAGTCTTTGATAATCATTCATTTTTCAGTGAAAGATATTCTAAGTATCCAGTCATTTTCATATAGGACCTTCCATTTGAAGACAGTTGCATAAAACATCAATGCAGTGTTGTATGATATGCTCTGAAGTAACAGAAATCTCCTTTTTTCTTCTTTTTTTTTTTTTCCTAGTGTCACCTGATTCACTATCTGAGACTCAGCCATCACTTGACAGTTCTGAATTATTTGATTTGTACCTTTGACAAGCTGAAGTCTCTCTCTTCCGAAGACATTAAAATCACGGATGCTGTTTTTGACGGTGTGGAAGTCAGAGTGTTTGAACCTCCTGCAAAACGAGATGAAAGCCTCAAGCGCAGCGTTGTTTACATCCACGGAGGGGGCTGGGCCTTGGCAAGTGCAAGTATGTGTCTGCTGATAATTAAATAGGATTCTGATCTGGTTTTCTCCTGTCAGGAGAAGCCAAAAGCTATTTTTTCCTGCCATGGTTGACAATTTTGCTAAGACATACCTGAATTCAGTAGTAACAATCTCCACTCTGGTACATCAGCTCTAACGAGAAAGGGGAAAAATATGTTGAACATGTAGCAAAAAATGCATATCTTATCCACACATGAGCTGTAAAACACCAAAAGGTTAATTTTGTTACATCCCGAGAGGACAAAAGAGCTTATTGTTTAAATTCCTGAGATGCCTGGGTGGGCTGTTTGAGCCAGTCCCGTGTTTTCTGAGGTTATGTGCAAAAGTTGATCCTTGGTGGTCAGGATCCAGTGACTACGTGTAAGGGTTCTGCTCCATTTTCACACAATAATTAGTGGAAGAGTGGGCTGCACAACACTGCATGTAACAGCATTGCTAATGTTTGGCTCTTAAATAACACATACTTTGGAATAAATGCTGCTGATCACAGACAACAAGCAGTGTGATGAAGGAAATAGTTAATCTGGCCCACTCCCTAGGCAACCTGTGCCACCACTAGCAGAAATTACCCTGAAAATTCATGCTGTTCACCCCAGTTAACTCAGAAGCCACAAACAGGATGAGAGAAAGGAAGGTACAGCTATGGACAATGATAAGCTAACCACTGATCCTTCCACATCATACAGTAAGAGAAAAGCGTTGGGAGGAGAAAGGGTGTGCAGTTCTCATGGCTGCTCCAAGATCCAGATTAGGATTTTTAAGTCTTCCCCCTTTTCCTTCCCTATTGCTCCCATGACCTCATGAAGTCCATACAGCCGTGATGCATTCTGTGGCTTCACCTATAGAAAAAGAACACTAATGGGGTTTTCCAAAATGTTCCAAAACAAAGGCTGTACATTTGGGGTACGCATGTAGACCATGATTTAAGTGAGATTTAGGTTCCTAAATAACTTTAAAACCTGTCCTTCTTGTGCCTTTTGAAATCCTGGTCTCTTCGTCCTGCAGTCCTATTGGAGTTAAAAATTTTGCTCCTCTTTTTACAGAGGAATTGTAGTTTGAGATGGGTTTTCTTAGGGCTGCCTAAGGGGTATTTGTTAGCATTCCACCCACCTCATTTGTTCTGTAACAGTTTGCATATGACTCTTATATTAAATTGCCACCCTTTGTTTGGATGACTATAACTCAGCTCTGTCGGATGCTATTCTCAACTCTAAGATGAGGAAGTTAATGGCACAAATGTTACAGCTAAATATTAAATTCTAATACTAGATACTATGGAAAACACTTAGTGTCTTGGTATATTTTATAGTACCAGGAACCAACGATTAAGTAACTGGAAAGGAATAAAAATTAAAGAAAATCAGTGCACTGATAAATAGGATAGCTGTGATTAATCCTCCCCTAAATAAGTAGTGCAGTTGACGTTAATAGGGCAGCTCATTTGCATCAAAGCAGTGTGTGCTATAATAAAATGAATAGCAAGGAGTGACTCATACAGTGATAACTGTCTCCGGATGCTAATGCCTCCAAGCCATTGGGTACCTTAAATTTTGCCCAACTGAGAGAATTGTGATAAGTAGATGAAATGACATGCCCCAAGTCACCAAGAAACAGATGAGAAAGGGGGTATAGACTGTGGGACTTCCTCAAGGCATGAATTATCAATTATTCCTTCTGCTACAGTGTGTATTTGGCACTTCATTGTGAGCTGATCTCGTTTACTTTGCGTATATTTGTATCATGTCTGTTTTCTGAGAAGGCTTAGGTACAGCTTTGTGAATATTGACCTAACAGACTCGTATGTCCCTAACACCATGTCCTTGCATTCCAGGAATAAACACTTACAACAATCTCTGCAGAATCATGGCTGAATCTCTCAGTGCTGTAGTTGTCTCAGTTGAGTGAGTAATCTAAAATTGATCAAGTACTTTTAAGGTATTAGAAATATGTAATGTAGTTCTTTTAGCTCTTCTCTTGTTACTGGCTTGTGTATAAGGCTTGGATAATAATTCCCTCTACCAGTCTGATATTTTTATCATTTTAAAATTACAGCAAACTGGAATGGTATCAAAAATTCTTTTGGGTTTCCAGTTATTTTAGAGGTCATTTTAGAAAGTACAAATGTGGGAAAAGAAAGTTAGCACTGAATTCATCTGGACAAATACTAAAATGCACGTTAGTGAATCTTGCAATTGTGTCTCCGTGTAAGGAGTGCAGCTAAAACCTGAGGCGACTCGAGTGCCAAGTTACGATTCTGTAAATACTTGTGAACTTTAAAAACAATCAAACAAAAAACCCAAACACATTTGGACGTTATATACCTGAAGGAAGGCTGAACCACATCTCTGTGCCTCCGTATGTAGCAAGAGGGACTTTTCCATCCTCAGTGGCCACT
>JANHFX010023564.1:0-33772 GCA_027560015.1 Chloroceryle amazona | reverse complement strand
AATAACATCTATATATATGATATTCAAATATATATATATATTAAATCCCCCTCAAATTTGTCTATAAACCTCTGTTTCTAAGTCATATTGGGCAAGGGTCTACAACATAAAAATTATCAAATCATCTTACCCCTGCTCATTAACCAGAATACACCGTGGAGTCTGGCAGTTTCCTGCTGCTCTCTCCATCTCCCACCGTTCCCAGTCAACTCATTTAAGCCCTGTATACTCCACTCAAGAGCAGAGAACTGCTAGGGTGCCAGACAACAGAGAAGCAGGGCTGCTGTTTTAATTCACTGCACAATTCCAAGATAAACAAACCTCTCAACCAGCTAACTACATTGCCTAGCTGACTCCAGCTTGATTGGTACTTTCCCCACCCTTATTGTCAATGTCAATATTTCATTTTGCAAACCCAATCACTTGATATAACTACTCAAGTTTCCCACCTGGAGTACATTACATACCAATCTCTGTGATCTAATTGAAACCTAATTATATGGAGTTGATTTTACTTATTCAATACTTACAACATACTTTAAAGGGTCGCTTTTTTTTTTTACTTCCTTGTTGCTTATTGGTAGAAAGTATGAAAAGTGAAAAAGCAGCTGTTGGTTGTTCCAGAGGAGCAGCGATCACAGCATTGAAAAGTTCCTTATTATTCCTTTTCTGACTTCTGGTGGTATAATTTTGCCTGTTTCTCTGATCTATCTTTTACCTCTTCTCCTTAGCCATTATACCTTTCAGTCAAGGCATTTGTACTCAATTAATGAAGACTAATTGGATTTCTAATTGGTTTAATTGCACGTCTCACTTTCACAATACACGCACAGTCTGTTAGCCAGTTTTGCAAGGAGTTCCCAAAGGACTCTCATATTCCTTTGTAGTTGATCCAATAATGGTTGCTTTTTGAAAGCAGATCAGATTTGAAGTTTGAAACAGTTTTCATGTAACCTGTGTTTATAATTTATTCTGCATATGAAATTTTTTTTTAGCTTAGATTCTGAAGAAATTGTTTTGAATCAGAAAAATGGATTTTGTTTTGCTCAGCTCTACTGGGAATATGTAAAAATCTGATGATTAAAAAGCTACAAACAGAAGAGTGCTTTGTACCATAAGGCCTGGTAACAGTGCTTAGATTGCAAATTAGTAAATACAAACAGCCTTCTCCTGCAATGTTACTTAGAAACAGAGAAAATCCCATGAATGGGACTCAGCTGCTGGCTGTTCCTGGGCAGAGTGTGTGCTCTCTGTGCCTCAGTCTCCCCACCTGTGCAGCAGGCATATCCCTGCTCTGCTCCCCAGTAGAGCAGAGGGATTACTGAATCTGTTGACTTGGAGCAAAGCAAATTGGCATTCACTTCTTGGCTATTGTTCGCTTCATGGCACAGAGGAATATCAAGGTTCATCCTCTCCTGAGCATAGGAAAAAAATTGGGAAAAAGAACTGCTTAGGTGTTTGGATCAAAACCAGCCCGATTGTAATGACTCCCTTGCCAAAAGTGTTTTAAATATACTTTCATTTTTATAATGTACAATGAAATCCTCTGTTGGGAAATCCTAGGAAAGTACTGCACAATTCTATACTATCTTGGTATTATTCACATCTAATAGGTTTGTATTAATCTTTCAGAATTACAACATTAATTATAAGATTAAGTCTTACGTAAGTACTACACACCTCGCAATTTTCTGGTAGCATTTATCCTAATGAAACAGTTATTTGACATTAAGGAATAACTGATATCACCTATTAATCCTGCAGGAGAGGTACATTAACGGTAATAATTGTGTTTCATCTCTTCTCATTGTAGATACAGGCTGGTACCAGAGGTGTGCTTCCCTGAGCAATTCTATGATGCTCTTCGTGCTACTAAGCACTTTTTGCAGCCTGATGTCTTAGCTGAGTATTCAGTTGACCCCAGTCGAATTGCAATTTCTGGCGATAGTGCAGGAGGGAATTTGGCAGCTGCCGTGTGTCAGCAGGTAACATCCAGTGTCTGTTACGTATTACACCGTGACAATCCCCAATTCAGTGGTGCCTATAGGTTGACAGATTCTTTGTGCTGTGTCATCACAAGGTGATGTGCCAACCCCCAAGACAGAATGGTAGAAAGCCAAGATCTAGATGCCTTACAGAAGAAAAATGAGTCAATCGCAGTATCAGTCACAGAGCTTGCAGTGTCTTACTACAGTTAACAAGTTGTTAAGGGCCAGATTTTAAGAGCAAGTAGCTAAATTACTTTTTTTACCCCTTTTTCTGGTGAGTTCTTTATTTTTCTAAGTAGGTAACTAGGCATATGTGTAATTTATCAATTAGCTTCTTATTTTTAGTTTCTTGTCTCTGAAAACATGTTTTTATTTCTTTCAAATGCAAATGAAGGACAAAAATACAATAAATGGAGCTTAATTCTATTAAATTGTGTTCTTGTAGCATTTCACAATTTTAAGGAAATTTCTTTTGTGCATTTGCAGTTTAAATGTAATCTGAGTTTAATCTACTAAAGATTTTAAAGGCAGCCTGGGGCAAGTAATAATATTTTTTATGGATGAATGAAATATTATTATTAGCTTTTTTGTATTGCCATAATCACTGCTGATAAGAAGGCAGATACCATATCCAGACAACTAATTATGATGACAACCTTGCAATATTGAATTAGAGTGAAAAAATTAAAGAGACAATTATGCTAAAAGTTTCAATACTGAGGGCTGATAAACATGATAGTACCATGTTTTGGAAAAAGCATTCCTAATTAATTTTCCTGATGAGTAATTCTTTTTAAACAAGATGAATATGATAGAGCACTGTGTGTCTTGTGTACAAGATGAAGCAAAACGACTGTTTGTTGATTCCTCCAGTAAAAGTATGAGTGGGCACCAAATGTCTAAGCGATAGACTCAATCAAATGTGGATGCCAGATTCTAGTGAAACACAGAGAGATGCTTCTGCAAGCCTTTGCTAGAGAAAACTGTGGATGCCAACAATTTGCAGGTGCTGAAAAAAACAATTAGATAAATATATGTATGAAAAATGGATTCAAAGCTGTTAAGAATAGCTCCTTCGATTCAGGAAGGCCTTCGGATGCCCATTGTTAAACTGAGCACTGTGTTAGAGAAATGCCACTTTGCACTTTTTTTTTCCTTCTTACAACCTTCAGTAAACTTCTGACACTGATTTCTGCTGAAGACAGGATACTGGTTCTGCCTGAATGGCCATCCTTAACAAGAGAAGAAAAAGATCAGGCTGCTAATATTTCAAACAAAAGAGCACCATTCTCTGCATAAGAGCAGAATTCAGCATGAAAAAAGTCAAATGAATGGTTGCTTGTATGAAGTTCTAGGTTGATACTGTAATGTTTCTTTATAATCCCAATTCTATCCCGTATTTTTCCCACAGCTTAGCAAAGAAGAGCATTTGACTATCAGACCAAAACTGCAGGCCTTAATTTATCCAGTCCTCCAGGCTTTTGATTTCAATACACCTTCTTATCAGCAGAACATGGATGTGCCTGTTCTTCGTCGTGAAACCATGATCAACTATTGGATATATTATTTAAATGGTAATTACGACTTGGCCGAGTCACTGCTGATTAACAACCACACCGCTCTTGACGTCAGCCAAGCTCTCTCTTTCAGAGGACGTCTGAACTGGACATCTCTACTGCCTTCATCGTTCAGAAAGGACTACAAACCTGTAATACAAACCACAGGCAAGGCTGAAATCATCCAGGAGATGCCAGCGCTGCTCGATGTGCGAGCAGTCCCTCTCCTTGCAGAAAATGAAACTCTACAGCTGCAGCCAAAGACTTACATCCTGACCTGCGAGAACGACGTGCTGCGAGATGACGGGGCGATGTACGCCAGGCGCCTGGAGAACGCCGGCGTGGAAGTCACGCTCGACCACTTCGATGATTGCTTTCACGGCTGTATGATATTCACCATTTGGCCCACCGAGTTCTCGGCGGGCGTGCAGACCAGGAACAGCTATATAAAATGGCTGGATGAAAACCTCTAAAGAGAGAGGCTCTCCAGAAGACACGGGGTGCTCAACTTGAGTGTCTCTTCTCGCTAAAGAGCCAACAGTGAAAAAGTGCACTTTTCCAAACTCAGACTCCATCTGTTCTGCTGCAGCTGCTGGGGGTTACTGACCACTAACGACAGCGTTCCCTGGCTCCGCTGGCCTTGCCCAGCAGTGTTTTGAGAAATACTTCTTCAAACTTTGATTTCTACCCCCCCTTCTTTCAGACAACGATTGCCAAACATAAACAGCTGTTGCAAAGGGAGAGCAGCATTCCTGTAGCATTCTCAGCTGGTTGTGACTTTCAAACTTTTAACTCTTAATTAAGCACAAAGGCCACAGTTTTCAACTGATGTGAAGTAAAGCCAAACACCTACATCTACATCTGAATATGTAGGAGTTGGTTTTCAACAGTGAGGAGCACTTGATGTCAAAGTGAGTGTGAGTGCTCTCCCCTTTGACAGCAGAACCATACATTGAATGTCAAGTGTGGATTTAGGTGTTGGCTTTTAGGAACATCAACAAATGACTAGTTTAAACTTACAGTTTGTTCTGTTGTTTGTTTTTTTTTTTTAAAAAACTCTTCTGGGCAGTTAAGATGATACTAGACAAGTCTCAGCCAAACAGGTAACCCAGTTTTGGAATCTGGTCTTTATTGCCTTTTAGTTATTTATATTTTATAAAAGCACAGGACTAAATATATTTTCAATCAAAAGTATTATAGCATACATACAAATATAGGTTAAAATATTATGTGTAGCATCAGAATTCAGGTTGCTTATGTGAGAGAACTTTAAAGCTGACTACTTATTTGGCTAAAGAATGTGATTTCATCTGTGTTTAAAGCCTCAGTTGAACGACCTCCTTACAGAAAATACTGAGCTTACTAAAAATCATCTGCTGTGTGGTTTGCACTAATGTTTGTAATTAATAGTAGAAGTTGTTCATTGACTTTTCTTCTGTGCTTGTAGTGCTTACTGTATTTCATGCTTCCTGGGAGGAGGGAAGCAAGCAAACAGAAGTGGGCTCTAATCTATATGGAAGATTTAAATCTGAGCTTCGTAGCTAAACTTTGTCTGCCTTCTAAACTGACCCAAAATGTTAGGTAAGATGATCTCGCTGTTGTGCAACAAATCTCTACAGTTTGAGCCAGTCTGTAAAATTCAGGCAAGCAAGACAGGGAATTGAAACCACTTGTGACTGTGTTTTGTCCAGGATGCTTACAGCTTGCAGAAATGAAGGTTGTGTCAAAAGCCCGGTGTTTCTAGGCAAAAAGGAGAGAGAACGGCTGACCCATGACAAAACGAGTGGATTAAATTCATCTTTAGCTTTACCATGGACTTCCTATGGGACCCCAGGAGAACAACTTAATCTCCTTACGCCTCACTTTCTTTTTCTGCAAGAGAGGGAGTGGTAATTTCCTACCTCACAAAGGAGCTGTGAAGCTGAATTCACGGTGTCGGTGAAGCACAGGGATGTGACGGTGACTGGCAGGCACTGAACAGCTTCCATAGCTTTTAAGTTTCCGCCCTTCTCTAATGGCTGGCTCTGAGCAGCCTGCCCCACGATGGGTGGTGCTGGTAGGCTGTGGGTGCTCCTGGGCAGTTACCTCACCTCTGTCTTGGCTCCTGTGAAAATACCATAAAGTCAGGCTTCTTGGCTGTTGGGAGATCATGATAAAGGCAATTTCATTAGAGCATTTCTTATGGCAGGGTTCTGAAAAGGGGTATTTTTTGGAAAAAAAAAAAAAAAGTACTGGCAGATCAGACGACCTTCTGTCATTTAAAATATATACAGACCAGTCCACTTTCACTACATTTACCTGAAGTAAGAGAATGGCTTTGCTGAATCAGTACTTCCTAGAAAGGTCAGGTTGTTCACGTGGTTGTACATATTAAGAAAAGCTGTTCATGAGGCAGGGCCTCACTGTAGGCTCAGTTGTGCAGGCTGAAACTACTTTCTGGGCATAGGTTTGTATGGAGGTCACACGCCAAAGCTTTAGCAAGAGTGGCTCAGATTCTTCCATCTAGACCGTTGCAAAGACTCAGTGGAATTAGAGCAGCCAAGTGACAATCGGGATGAACTTTGGTCGAGACATCCAGTTAACACTGCAGAATAACTCAAACATTTTTTTCTGGATTTAAACTCTCTTTCCTCTTTTCCCCCATAAACACAACTTCAGTAGGTAAAATTTACACTTAAAACAGACAGCAACCAAAGTTATGTCCATTTGAAGATAAATTCTTGTAAAAGGGTCTGCTCCAGCATCCTTTCCATGGTATGGAGAAAGCTCCATTTATTTGACTTTAGACCATAATTCAGAAAATAACATTACACTGAGTTGTACCAACAGGCTTCTTCCCGGCTTTCCCGCTTAAAAAGTAAACCGTTGTCAGAAAAGATGGAATTTATATCCACTTATTATTAAAAGATAGTAGTAGCTGTAGTAGTGACAAAAAAAGTGGTTAATATGCCTATAAATTCTGTAATAATTAAGTTTGTCTGAGAGCTATTTGCAGAGCTTTAGATCAGCATTCCCTTATAGCTAAGTTATAAATATCAGCTATGAAGCTATAATGTAATTGCTGCTGTTTGGTTTTTTTTTTTCACTGAAATGAAAAGGAAAGCTGGAATATATATTCATGGATTCAGCTGTGAATTTCCTTCATGCACTGAAGCACATTAAAGTCTTGGCACAAGAAAAGGTAGTAAGTATATAACTGGACTGAATGTGTTTACTAAGTCATGACCAGCTTGACGCAACATCCAAGATCGCAGCGCAGCTTGGATGCGATGTTACCGTACTAATTCTGTCAAAATATCTTGACTACTTTTATCTTGCAGCTCTATGATTTAAATACATGGTGGCTGTAAAGATATGTGGTGGATCCTTAACATATGAGGTCTGAGTTCCAGCTATAAAAAGGACCTTTTAGTATATAGCCGCACAAGACACCTCATTAAAATTCAGCCTAAACCTTGAAGTGTTAGTCCAAACTCAGCTGAAAGCTTTCTTGCTACTTGCAGTCCCCATGCCCAAAGTTTAGGGTTGTTTCAAGCTGAGCTGATGCAGACTGCTAGAAACTGAGCCCTAAACTCGGCGGAGAGCTCCCCCGGGGACGGAAGGCATGTTTGCAGAGAGCTGATGCCTGATTGCAAGAGATTAAGATTAATGCATGTTACAACACCTCAGTTTGTTCATGTGCTTAGTCCTACGTCTCCTGAAGTGTCCTCAGGCGAACTCGGCACCTTCGTTCCTCGGTTATTTCACAAAGCAGTTCAGAGCACTTTGTGTATGGTAGGATCAGATCGAGTATTTGTAGCTGTATTTCACCTGTGCATAGTAGAAAGGTAGTCTTCTAAAAGAAGATGGTCAATAAATTTGTCTACTTATCTTTTCATTGAATCAATAAATATGGCTACTTTCTGAAGATTGCCTTTTCTTTAACCTGCTCCCACAATTAGACTTTTATCTTTCCATTGCAAGAATATCTTGTTCCTGATGTCCAGCAAAGCATTCAAATGTAATCTTTAAAAACAACCCCAACAAAATTCACATTAAAAAACTTAGTCATTTGTATTCTACTTTCACAGATGTGGGAACTATTTCAGTAAGTCTCCCAATATTTTGGCCAATATTTGCAGGAATAAATAGAGGTTTTGTCTCCCTAGCTTAGGACCTCAAAGGATGAGTGTTCAGCATTTCTGAAAAACCAGACCTATTTAAAGAGGTTTCATTGTGCATAAAAAAAAAAAATCACAAGATTTCCTAACCTTCATCTCAGTAATTCCAAAATTGAATCCTGAGCCAAAGCAGAAAGGCCATTGTGGGTTTGTAGTCCTACAATCTAAGAAATGCCTTATCTTTAAAACATTATTTTGTAGTGTTCTAGACTCTGCTTTTTCAAACTCTTACCAAACTTTATTAGAAACTTTTTCAAATAAAAGTATTAAAAGTGGGTTAACCTGTGTTAAACCTTTTAAGCTGCTATGATCTGCAACAATGCTATTGTTAAACAAAGACAGCTGGTTTAATGTTCTCTTAGTTACGATGTTCGAAACCCCAAAGTACAACAACCTTGATATGAAAAGCATTCACTGTCTTAATGCATGACCATTTTTTGCTTCGTTCCCAGTGCCTGGAAAAGCTCTTGTAAGGTCTAATTACCCAGTGCGATTGAGATGTGCTATCAAAATGAAGAACAAATAAATAAAGTTAAATATATCTGGCTTGTTTGTTTGTTTGCTTGGTTTTTCTGCCCCCCCACAGACCACTGCAGTTCTTTTCTGATGTGCAACATTTTCAGTTCGAGTTTTCATTTAGCAGAGGTCAGTGAAACAGAACGAGAGGCCTCAGAACTGCTGAAGAAATGCTGCACCAAAGCCAAGGTTGTTTTCAAGGCAGGAAACCTTACCTTGGGCTGCGAGGGTGACCTCCTTTTTGTTTCTGCCAAATGATGAATAGTGACCACATTTGCTGGCGGGGAGCTGTGGATGATACTTCCACTGCTGTTCTCTTTCAAGATAGGCAGCAGAGCTTGTGTTCTCCATTCTGATCCATAAACATGTTTTTGTATGTTTATGAACATGTTTGAAATCTGGTTTAGGCAGTGAAATCCCTTGTTCAGTTTTCATTCCCATTTGCCTTCCTTTCACATTCCTCCATTTTAAACTGTTACGCATTTTCTCCCCCTGCTCTCTCATTTGTTAATGGTCATAGGAGCATTCCTTTTGAAGTACCTTAATGTGGGGGTTTGGCATTTTGTCCAACAGGTTCCTGTGACTTTCACAGAATATAAACCTTTCCTCCTGCTGGAAAAAGTGCTGTGGAAAAAAGCTTCAAAGGATTTATAAGCCTATTTTTAAGCCAGCAGGAGTCATACTCCTGCTTGCATTAAATTTAATGCCTTAAAAACAGGCTGAGCCTTGCAGAACATTTTTTTTTCCAGTCATGTTTTCTTAAATTTAGTAAAAAAATGACTGTGCAGGGCAAGGCCAGGGCAGTGCCTCACAGAGCTGGGTGCAGCCGTGCACGTCATCCTGTGCCGGGTGCCACCACGGGAGGATGCACAGCGAGCACCCTCTGAAGGACACGCTGCCGCCTGTGCTGCACTTCCATGGGCACTGTGCCATGAAGCA
The DNA here is from genome assembly GCA_027560015.1 of Chloroceryle amazona. Lineage (NCBI taxonomy): Eukaryota > Metazoa > Chordata > Aves > Coraciiformes > Cerylidae > Chloroceryle > Chloroceryle amazona. The sequence continues at coordinate 24,613 of JANHFX010023564.1, read as the reverse complement.
TCTGGCACAAAACCCTCAACAGCACCTTCAAATGGCATTGGCTGAGTATGTGAGGCATCTTAATTGAAGCGTTAATCTGCCATAGATGCAGCACACTTGTTTTGCAGAACTGTGGCCGCGTGGGGCTGGCTAACACACCAAAACTCCCAGGAGAGACAGTCTTGGAGGCTGAGCCTGGTGCCAAGCACATCCCTGATTGCACAGGATGCCTCCATGGTGCTGGAGCTGTATTTCCCTGTTCCCATACAGCACCCTATTCCCCTACCCTCAACTGCTGGACCAGAGCAGCAGTGGGTGTCTGGTGGAGCTATGAGCCTGGTGTCCCTCCACCCCACGGCCAGGCAGCCTATGCAGCCTCGTGCCTCTGCATCCAGCAACCCCACACTTCACCAGCATCCCTCCTGGCTGGGCACTTTGTGGCTCCTGGCCACGTTGTGGCTCCTGGCCTCACGCTTAGAAAACTCTTTGGAGCTGGGCCACATTTTATTTTGTTCATCCCCAGGGAAGGTACACATTTTTTCTTTTAATTCCATTTTTTGGGCACTAATCCAGTGACGTTTATTTCTTTTATAAATGTTTAAATAGTTGGCAACACATCATTAATATGAGCTGCAGTTTTACCCCTAACATAAATATAATAATTTTTCACAATGTTTTTCTACAGCATTTTAAAGTGTTTATCAACTGTTCAACGGGAATGCAGGCAAAAAAACCCAAACAACCCACACAACCCCCCTCCACACACACACACACACACAAATCAACAAAACAAACACAAAGGAAACCCTGCAAGAGCTCCTTTAAAATTGTTTTTACAGATATTATATTTAAAATAACTCTGACTTTAAATAAGCAAGAGAACACTAAATATTTCCCCCACAACCGCTTGTTCTTTTCTGAAGCAAAATCTCTACAAACCACAGGAATCTCATCATAAGACTGTCTAAGGAGATAGGGAGGTGAAGTTTGTTAAAGGAGAGCATGTATTGTATACGCAGAGCTTTAAACCAGCGATAATAATTGGTGTTGCAGAAACCCACCTCTCCCACGAACACTGTGCCAGCATCAGGACAGGCGCAGTACACCCCGTGCCATCGAGACGTGGGATTCGGAGTGTGGAGGAGGAATAAAGAAAGAGACTTTACTGTTAAGCCTGTAATTTCATTCCAACTGCATTTTAGGCTGAGGTTTTTAACGACAATGTAATCATTCCCACCATAGCCAGCAGAGGGAGCTTGGAAAACAGACTCGTTTGAAAAGGTCCAGCAGGTTTCTGAAAAACAACCCTGCAAAACCGAAAGCGTTGGTGGTGGAACGGCACCAAAACATTGTGGCTGCCCAGCCCCGACTTGTGCTTTCACGCATGAACGAGGCATAAAACTCAAGCTAATGGGAAAGTACTCAGAAACCCCAAACCCCTGAGTGTGAATCACTTTCAGCCCTTGGAATGCTATCTGGACTTGTTTTTTCAGGTGATCTAGCTGCTGTTAGTTCAGGTTTTCCAAGGCGACTGGGGTGCCTGGTTAGTCAGGTCTGGCTGTAGGTGCCTGTGCACGTTTCTGTTCTGCAGAACCAAAAGAGTGAGGATAGGCACCGAGGGGAGTTGCTGCCTCACTGCGCTGAGGGCACGGCTACGGGTCCGGGAGGGCTGTATTTTCAGGACTATCTCCATTGCTTTCGTATCCATCTGTCTTCGGCAGTGGGGGATGCATGGAGGAGCAGCAGCATCTCCAAAACTCTATGGAGAGCTGAGTGCCCCTGCAGACAGAGGCAATTCGACCCCCAGGGGAAATACCTGGAGAAGTGAGGCTATTTCTGCACTTGTACCATGGCATTTCTTTCTTTTCATGGTGCAGAAGGCAACTCGATGCAAGTGAAAGGTGACTTTTATAGGTCCTGTGCTCTTGCTCCTGATGCCAGGAGGAGGACAGGGCCTGTCTGAGAGCTGCACTAGCAAAGCAGCCCTGATGCTCTGCTCTGGGGCCCCAGAGAGCTAGTGTTACTTGACACAGTCAGCAGTTAGCTGAGCTTTGGGTTATTTTAGTGACCGATGAGTTACCTTTGATGCTTTTCACCATCCAGCCACATGCACAAACCCCACACTGCGTTACTGCCATCGCGGCAAAGCAGCAGCACACATTTAGTATCACTGCATCTGCTTATGATGGGTTTTCCCTCCCCTCAAAATCCCACGTGGAAACACATGCAAAGGCAGGAGTCAGAAATGATGTCTCACCTCTGGGCTGCAGCTGGAGAGGGTGCGTGTGAGGGGTCAGGGGCTGCACGCAGAGCTCCACAGACTTCTGCACTTCCTTTGGCATTCCTGTTTTTCATCGCCATTTCCTCTGCAAAAGTGGGACAGAGCTTACCAGACTTCCAAATATCATACCATTACATTTCAAATTCTGCTTTTGATCATCTGTGTGGACAGCCAAGGGAGGGAAGAGCTATTTGTTATTTTACAGTCACTGCAGTGAGTTGGAGGCACAGGCTAAGCCTGGTTTTGAGCACAAAGAGTCAGCAGCTTAGTTCGGGTCTTGTTTGATCTGCTCAGATTCCAGGCAGAGATCACATCGTGGATTTACATTTAATGTCAAACCTGAGAGTGGTGAGCATACGAAGTGTCTATAAGGACTCTCTGAGCACAAACATAGACTTCACTGGGTGTTGTCCATCTCCACAGTAGAATTATGGAAATCAAAACCAGGGTTACAAATGTGAGAATGGCCTATGGAATTGTGTGGCTCACCATGAGCCATACGGTGAAGCTGGTGAAACAGAAGCTTTTAGCCTGAGCCAATGTGTATTTTGAAGCACACTCTAAGGAACTACATACTGTAATTCATATTTGTTTATGGGTGTATATACACACGTATACATGTTGCAACAGTACAAACCTAGAACCACTTCATTAAGGATTACAGACTGACCCTAGGTTTATAATGGTTCTTTTAGTCAGACTAAAACGGTGCTATTGGCATGAAGTTGAGCTCGGGCCCTCTGTTTTGATGAGTGTCATCACCTCAATTTCTTGGGCTGGTGATCTTCTCACCTAACTGAGTTTCCAGGGGAGTGCCTGAGTTAAGCAAGCTCTAGAAACTAACCTGTGCCCTTGAGGCAGATGCACATGCTTACTTACCTCAGCCACCCATCTCATCTCTTTAGGGCTTTACTTCAAAATGTAGATCCCAATTTTAACTTACTTTTCCATGTTACTTTGAAATGCAACTTTATCCTGAGTACAGTTTATTCTTACCTCAGCACCTCTCCTGTGCTTGCCCAGAATCGTACCTCCTGAGCTGTGAAAAGTCGTTTACTGTTTGCATATTAACCCAGCAGAGACAACACAGACTGGAGCTCTTCCTTTAAAACTTCCTCAACAGACTTGTTTACTAACCTGTAATCAGTTAAGGGCAGCAGGGTTAACTTAGCACCTCTTTGTGTTTGGTGAGAAGACTCACCAAACTTTACTTGCGGGCATCCAAGCAACTCACCTTTGCCCAGTCTGAGTTGCCAGAGCTGGAGCTGGGGAGCAAAACTAACTAGCTTTCAACATCCAAATCAATCAGGGCACATAAATCATTAAAAGCTAATATGTGCCAGGGTCTATAAGGAAATTTTGCAGTTACTTATCTTCCAGATAAAAACAAGTTAAAGCAGAAGGTGCTTTTCCTGTTAATACCTCACCCTTTCCCGAAGTAACCTCTCAGGAGCCAGGGGATCTTTCCTGTGTGGGAAGTAAGGCATTGGAGGGGAAGGTTTAAAAAGCAACAAAACCAGCAAGAGCTGGAGATCATCTGGGCTAAACGTTCACATCTCCACTAGCCCTGGCAGCAGCAGCTCTCCCACGAGGAGAGCCAGCCCTCGGCACGGCAGGGGCAGCTGTTGAGCCCCTCAGGGCTGTGGGGAATTCCACCACTTGTGTCACTGCTCCATTTTCTCCTGACAGAACCTGGGCGTGCGCCAGCTCTTCATAAACAGCGAGGCAAAACAATGAGGGTGTTTACTCATGGAGGCTTGCAGGAAGAGATTATTAATTTAATCAAAACAGCTCATTTGCAGCCTGGGGAGACCCTCTTCTGCTCCTTGATGGAGCTGGAGCAGCCAAAGGCTGGGATTCATGACTAGCCCCATGCTCAGCTGCCTGGGTTTTGCTTAACCTACATGATTTCAATAGCCTGCCTGGGCAAGGCATTGCCCAAGCCACCAGTTCACCAGAGTGTCAGCAGTGATTAGTCAGGTAAGGATTTTAGTGCATAAACACACTGTCATGAGCTGGCACTCGCACTGACTGAGCAGGTTTGCTGTTTTCTTTCTTGACAGTGTTCCTACTGCAGGCTTGGGAGCACAGAGAGTCCTCTGAAAATATTATACTCCTCACAGCAGTTGAGGACACTTAGCTATTTAGAATCAGAATGATTTGAGTTGGAAGGGGCCTAAAAGAAGATCTAGTTCCACCCCCCTGCCATAGACAGAGACACCTCCCACTAGACCAGGTTGCTCAAAGCCCCATTCAACCCAGCCTTGAAAACTACCAGGGATGGGTCATCCACAGCTTCTCTGGGCAACCTGTGTCACTGTCTCACCACCCTCATAGTGGAGAACTCCTTTCTTACACGTAATCTAAATCTACCCTCTTCCAGTTTAAAGCCATTACCCCATGTCCTATCACTACAGGCCCTTGTAAGAACTCCCTCCCCAGCTTTCCTGTAGGCGCTCTTCCAGTACTAGAAAGGCCTTCCCAGAGCCTTCTCTTCTCCAGGCTGAACAGCCCCAACTCTCTCAGCCTGTCCTCACAGGGGAAGTGCTTCAGCTCCCCAGTCATCTTCGTGGCCCTCCACAATTTAGTAGGGAAGTAATGAGATGACTGACATACTGGCGTTTCAGGACCTTAACTACAGTCTGCTACAGCCAGCAGAGAGACCAGTGCTGAATGTTGTCCTAAAGGAGCTCTGGGCCCACAGCTGATGGAAAGGAAGCCCCGAGACCCCAGCAGCAGGTTGTCACTGCCACAGCCATAAGGGAGTGCTCAGCATCTCTTGAGCTTTGTCACAATGAGGTTTGAATAGGGACACAAGTAACTCAGATTTTAACTTTTGACCATATATTTATAGTTGCTTCCTCTAATGTGCAGGTGAGGGAGCCTCTGACACCATTGCAAGGAGACCCGTAACTGGAACAAATGGGACATAAATGGGATTTTGCTGTACTCTGAAATGGGGTAACTGCAACACGGGTACATAAAGTCAAAACTTTCAGACTTGCTGCTTACCACAAGATCAATAAATTCATCAGCCAAGGAAAGAAGACCACGGGACTCCTGTCCCTTATCTGCTCAGTCCCACCATTCAGCTTGTTTCCCATTCCCTGATATGTTTGAAAAGAAAGGAGCCAGTGTGGTTTCAGTGGTCAAATATTAAACAAGCCTACTACTTGTAACTAATGAGGAAGGAGGTTGGTCACAATGCTCTGCCTGTGTTCTTGGCTCAGCCTCAGCTCCCGTGTCCTTCTGGAGCTGACGGGAACGAGAGGCCACCGTCACTCTTGTAAAGCCTCTAAAAAGAAATCTTGGGCAATATCAGGAGCTTGTGCATATCAGGATAGTTTTGCTCTTTAGCAAAACCTTGCTAGAGGTACCCAGATTTCACCAGCCAAAACCAACTCCCTTGCAATTAAGGAAAAGAGTACTTTTATGGGCTTTGAAGTATCCCAGGTACCCGAAATTTTGTTTGCCTTCAGTATAGGAAGTTTAATTGATGTTTTCTCTCTGATCCACTTTGAGAAATACTCATTAAGCAAAACAAGTCCAGCTGGTCAAAGTTGCCTGTTTTTTGTATGCTCTTCTACAGCCCTTATCAGGACTAACAAGAAGGGGTAAAATGTTGCAATCAAACAACCCACGGGTAGAGATAACGCCACTCCTGACACTACCATGCTTAAAAAACCCCACTGTTCTTCCACTTTATACCTGTAATTTCAGCTTCTTATTAATATGTCAGGCATTTAACAGGTTTGCATGCAGGGCTGGAAACAAGTCACCTTTCCCCAACCTGACCTGTTTTAACTCCGCAGAGGTGCCAGCTTACCTGTCTTTCATCACCTGCCTGGAGATGCAGACAGGTCACCACAGAGCTTGATGTCTGCAGATTCATCTTTCTTTCTTATGCTTTTATTTCTCTTGCACATACCTGCTTGTGCTTCAAACATTTTTTTTTTTCCGGTGAAACGCTTTCTTGGCGGCGGCCACGGGTAGAGAGAAGGTTTCAGTTAAGGGTGGTCAGCATTTCTGTGAGGTCTTTGCAATAAAGAGGCAGCAAGTCTCTTCTGCAATGGTGTGTTTCTACCAGAGATTAAGAGATGTATTTTTAAAGTGTTTTGTGTGCAAGTTATATGACTTTAATAGATATTCTCACCATAAAGGCACTCATAAATCTCAGTGTTTTTAAAGGTGCTGGCGTTAGGCATTCCTGGATTCTCAGACTCACCGACAAGACAAGTAGCCTCAGTTTCCATGGTTAATACCATTTTAGGCTTTTTTTATCTATTTTTCTTTTCCAAAATATTTTCACAGGGAAAATAACCACAGGAATTTGAATGCTGTGTTCCAGAGCGGTGCCTTTCCTGGCTTTCCAGCTTACTGTAACTACAGTCTGTGTAAAATTTTTGCTTTTCCTTGATCATTTATTTTAATTTGGGAATGAGGGACATTTGCAATCCCCTTGACTAAGTCTGCTCCTCAGAAGTTATCACCAGTGTGGCTCACAAGCCCATTCTCCCTGCTGAGGTGTGTAGGTAGGAAGGATCTGCCCAGATCAACATCACCCAAGCTTCCCCTCTGTACTTTTCATCACAATTGAAGACAACTTTGTTTATACACAATCATTTCCAGGGTTCACCAAGCCAAACACTTGTTTATCTAAAAACATTACCTCATAACATTGCCTAGGTATCTGCAAACATTTTGAAGCATGAATAATGTTTCCTTCTTTCAAGTGCAAGTTCAGACCATATTTACCAAGAAAAGCAAGGTGAGGTTTTCCAGTATGGTGACATCATGGTGACATCTTTCTTTTCTTTCCTTATGCAACTTGCTCATTCCAATTAATGTAGCCTTTTGAGAAAAACAGAATCCATATATGAAATCTAATAGCACAGGTAGATCTGCAGGGATTAACAATATGAAGGAGAACATTGTCAAGCATATAATGATATTTTGTGGTATGTTTGCTACAGCTAATGCTTTTAATTGCATTTTCCAGTGTAATTCTAGTAGCCAAAGGCTCAATGCACAAGGCAAATAAAAGACAGGATAATTGGCATGCCCAAGTGCCTCTTTTCAACATAAATCAGGGAGACAGCAAATATGACTTGAGCAAGGAGATCACTGTGTTGCAGTTTAATTCACTCAAGATTTTGACAAAATTAATTTTACACTGCAGGATGGAAAAACAGGCCTGGGAAATGCATTGAAAACGTCAGGAGGGACTGAAGCCACAGTACCCCCTTCCACATTAACATTTCACACAAGTGTGAAAAAGCTTGTAAGCAGACAGATCAGGAGTAGGATCAGACAGAGCCATCTTGGTGGGTCCACTTCATTCCCTACGTTTATCTGAAGATGTATTACTAAAAGATTCTTCTGTGATTACAGGTGCAATTAGTCAAAGGCTTTTGAAACAGAAAGACCTTCACACACACACAGAGAATCCCAGCATAGTGGGGGTTGGAAGGGACTCTGGGCATCATCTCATCCAACCCCCTGCTCCAGCAGGGTCACCCAGAGCAGGGGACCCAGGATTGCAGTGTCCAGGGGCGTTTGGAATCTCTCCAGAGGAGGAGACTCCACAACCTCTCTGGGCACCCCAGGCCAGGCTCTGCAACCCTCACAGGAAAGACTTTTTTCCTCCTGTTCAGATGGATCCTCCTGAGTTCCAGTTTGTGCTCTTTGCCCCTTGTGCTGTTGCTGGGCACCACCGAGAAGAGCCTGGCCCCATCCTCTTGACAACCCCCCTTTAGATATTTACAAAAATTGATAAGATCCCTCCTCAGTCTTCCACAATTTTTGCCCAGTTGTTTTTTTCAGACATCAGCCCTGCAAAAGTACAGGCAGAAGTGAACTATCACACTATTTCAGTTGGCACTACACAGCGGTTTGTATGTACACAGCGAGCTGCAACATAATGATTTTGACTGTAAGCCCCCTAGGGCTAAGATTATCTTTATGGGCTTGGACAAATAAAACAAATACACAAATATATCACCAGAGCTCTGGGTTTAACTCCATCAGAGTTGCAAGGTGAGATACATCATATCATAAGTACTTGTCTTTCAGTTTTAAACCAAGGTGTTTTTTTCTCCTGTTTGATCTATAAGTCCAGCCAGAGTAAATAACTTCAGAACTGATAAAATTCATTAAGCACAGTAACTTGCTCATCCATCTCAGACCTATGCACTCTTTGTTGGAAGATAGAATAAATAGGTATTCCTATGTATTGACACTGCCAGGCTTACACAGTTTCTCTGGAGAAAGCCTGGCTCTAGGGCTTTGCATGGCAGCAGCTGAAGCACAGCTGGGCAAGTTCCCTGCTACCGTTATCTGAAATACTTCTATTAACTTTGAGATTTCACCCCTTTATGCCAGCAGACAGTTGACTCTGCCTATGGATTATGTTCCGAGTTCCAAAACTTTGGCAGCTCTTCTTGAGTTTTTTTTAACTATTTTTACTAACTATAAAGAAAACACGTCTGTATTTGGCTTCTCCACAGATTATCTGGCCGTCTAACCTAAAGAAAGCACTACAGTGATGCTGTCGATCATATCCAGTTTTGGAAAGCCATGCTACATTGAGTACAGTATTTCCAGGCTGTCAGCAATAAAACAAGCCTGTTCCTGCATGGCTTTTGCTATGAACTGGAATGAGGGCAGGACCACATCCAATGCGTGGTCCCAGGGACACACATATTTCAAAACCAAAATTCATCAGCTGTAAAAACAAAACATTTGGGGAAACTCCAAGGAGCAAACTGCCAAAAAATTTATTCTCTGTGTATGTGGAGCTGTTTTTAAATCTTGTTTTGCTCTGTGGCCTGGCCCAGGGCAAGGACAGGTGATTGCCAGCTCGAGGGAAATAACAGGAGCAAGTGGCTGAGTGACAGGACAGCCCCTTTTCAGCATCCACGAGCCAATAGTTTGCTTTAGTGCAAGGCTGCACCCTAAATATTGCAGTGCTTGTTCCAATAGTTCCCTCATCGTATTGCTGAAGACCAGCTCCTAAAGGGCGTGACATTTCTCCCTGGCTTGATGATAATCCCATTAGCTGGGTGAGTCTCCCAGCACAAATTGTGCTTCTGGGTCATTTCTGCACTGTCTGTTGGGATTGTGCATGTAGCTGAGTCTCCGTGCAATTACCCGCAGAGGTTTGCAAGCATCTTTATGCACTTCTACATTTAGTTCACAATCTTCAGTTCAGATCAGTGTTGCTGTGAGCACTTCTCTACAGTTCAAAAGGTGGTATTCTAAGGGAGGACAGCCAGATGTTGCATGTTTATCCAGTATCAGTGATTTCATAACATTTAGCTTGCAAGTCATGACTAGATTATTTCAGCTGCCAACAGCACAGCCTGAGCATCAAGCTGCATTCCCTCCTCTCAGAGCACTCACAGCTCTGAGCTGAGTCACAGGAATGTTAAATTACCACAACTAGGAAGAAATGCTTCAGGAATATATATTTTGCCTTTTGAAAATTGGATTTCACAAATAGATAATACATACCTTGAAAATGCTCCTTGGGGCACCGAGGTTCAGTCTCTGGAAGCATTCATCTTTGCGCGGATGACCAAACACGATGCTGACCACCAGCTGACCTTTTTGCTGATGCTGCCTGTGTCAGGGCAAAGCACGGATCCTTCTGCAACCCCACAGATTTGGCAGCTTTTATAGTTAATTAACAATATCTTTAGCTGAACACAAGCTAAGGCCTTTATATTTACTTGACCTAATGCTTCCTGCACCTGACATTTCTGTTAAGATACACATCTTGTCCCCAGTCACACAACACTTACACCTTGCCTTTTGCACTCTGCTTGTGAGACTCCAGCCGTAAGGAGAAATTAGATAAAAAACTTTAGAAGCCAGGTTGGACATTATACCTTCTACCTACATAAATCTGAGGAAAAGAAGGAAGTGAATACAATAGATTTTGCAAGAACTGCAAAGCTTGCAGGTCAGTGTAAACACAGCCCCAGGCTGTCAGAAACAGCAAAGTATCCTAACTGGGATTTTGGAGAGCTACATGCTTAGCAAATAGTGAACTGCATTTGCTTGAAAAATGTATTTTCTGTCTTAGGAAACTTTAATTCTAGATGTCTTACACGCAAAACAGAAAACTGGTGCAACCACAGTCGCACTCTGTCTGGGGATCGATGTCATCCAGAGTATTTAAAGCACAATAAAGAAAATTTTGCTAAATGCACCAAACCGGGATTAGTGCACGTAGGTAGGAATTACACAGGCTGTGTGCAGTTATGCAAATATATGTAAATTTAGATAGTAGTGTGCATTTATTCATACACCTCTCTATCTATACAGCCATGGAGATTTTAAGTCCGGAGCAGCACCACGTGCAAGGATTATCTGATTAGTAGAGTTTTTAAGTAATCTGTTTCTCACAACATTCCTTCTGTGTGCAAAAAAGCAGAGGTTTGTCAAGGCATCAATAATTCAGTCTTAAAAGTCAGTTTTCACAAAGTGCTCTTCAGGCATGAATTCTTCATAATCCACGCTGAGGGTGGAGATGGGTGCTGAGATTTCTTTCACCTGATGGTCCCCTTGAAGGCAGGGACATACTGTGGTATAAAAGCTGAATAATTTGGCTAAAGTCAGAGAAGAAATCTGACGAAGAGCCCAGTGTAGATCACAGGAGCTCTGGGCTGGCAAGCCTCTCCCTGGACCACACATCTCCATCAGTTTAATGCAGTTTACTGTCTACAGCAACACCACCTCATAGAAAGAGGTGAACAATCAAGCATCAATTAATAAATGTATACTTGGTAAAGAAAACAAAAGTAAATTTCCCATCCTAAAAACTGTAGTAAGAAGTTCAGAGCTCAGAAAACCCCAAAAGGAAGGGAAGGGAACATCAGATGTTTTCTTTTCAGACTTCTGGGGACCTGGCAGCCTGTCACTCCAGGGAGGATGAAGCCATTCAGCCTTCAGCCAGATCTAGCCATGAAACCATAAGGTCAGAGGGATTTTTTTTCTCTGTGCACTCCATCATGAGCAGTGACGAGAGCTGATGGACTCTGGAGGTTTGCCTCATATAACACGTTACACCTGGACTGGCTCTAAGGGGGGAAAAGGACAGATCCAGTAACTCACAAACCTCTTTCTGGTAGGATGCAGGCAAGCTCCAGCAGCTTAAATGTCAGGCTGAAGACACAACTGCCACTCATCGTATGCTTTCAAGTCATACCTTCACAGAGAGCATCATTGACCCGCTTTGTTCACGTACAAGTCTCTGGACTTAAAACCAGTAGCTATGAGGACCAGACACAGCCTAAAGTCAGACAGACAGCAAACCAGGAAAACAAAGGAGGAATGCAATTTACCCTTCAGAGCCTTCTTTTGATTTACAAAGTGCAAATGAAGCAGAAGTTATTGCTTTTTCCTACAAATCTTGCCTCGGGAACATTTATAAAATTCCGGGGACTTCCTGTATTGCATTTTAAGAACCATATTCTGAAGCCCCTGGCAGTCAGCTGGCTGGCAACATACCTCTCTGACTGGAGCAGAGCCTTTCAAAACTGCCCGGAGAGGTTGTGGAGTCTCCTTCTCTGGAGACATCCAAAACCCACCTGGACATTATCCTGGGCAACCTCTATCTAAGCAAACCTGCTTTATCAGGGGGGTTGGACTAGATGATCCCCAGAGGTCCCTTCCAATGCCTACTATGCTGGGATTCTCTGAAAAGAAGAGGTTGTTAAAACTATTCTGATGTGCAACAGGATCTTTTCTAAGTCAGGCAGTGATGCCTCTGTTAATTCACTGCCTCTAACCTTCAAAAAGATTCAGTGTTGAAGAAAGCTGATTCACTTTTAACACAAAAAAACCCCAATCTTAAAATCCAACTTGTTGAGTGGTTGCGTCTATTTCTCTCCACTCTATGTAGCAGATTCAGGGTTAAAATTCCCAGCAGAACTGAACTGATTCCTACAACTCTGGTGTTGCTCTTGTTCTTTCTGCAGTGTTGTTTGTGATGATGGAAATCAGACTGGTATCAGGGCCACGTTTAGCGGAGCTGGAGCATTGCTCATCTATGCTGGGACTTGAATCTGGGCTCGCACCTCTGTTGGTCCTGTTGAAATAGGAGCCTATTCCTACACAGCACACAGCGGAGGCTGGAAAGTGGGCACTTTTTTTTGTGGAGTGTTTTATCACCTGAAGCATCAAAAGCCACCTCGGGAGCTTCGACCCTGCAAATACTGGCACTTAACTCAGTTCTCTCAAAACAATCCTGCCTCATCTGCAGTGCTTGACAAGGGAGTTTTACAAACAATGCTCTCACATCTGCTTTCCTTCTTACCCAAACCTTCCTGCCTGATGGCTTCCATCTCCTGCTGCCGTAGCCTCCAGGCTCAGACCCCAGCCCTTCCCTGCTCTCCCTGCATATTTACACACCTTGGCTAACCCTGGGATGTTGAATTCTTTGGGGAAGACTTCAAAGGGCTTCACTGTATTGTCCTGCTAATGATTTGTAAGCATATCATCTGCAGTCTCTGCTCCCCCCGTCCACCCTGTTGTGCTCCCTGGGGAATAAATGCCCACGTAGCCTTGTCACAAGAAAACAGTTTAGTACTAGGAACAGCGTTTTTCTGTTTATATTTTTCAGGCTAGAAATGTAAGCACTTATACAACAGGCACATAAGCAGTCAGGCATTTTCAAGACCTACCTGATTTTCCATACCTGTACACATGAGTTCTCAGGAATATGTGTGATTCTTTCTCGAAGAATTTGATCTGAATGTGACAAGGGTGGCAAATCTGAGATTGCTGGAGGCATGGCAGGCTGGGGACAGCTGCTGTGCATCTTCGGTTACATCCTCAAGGGTCACCGGGGGAAAAATTTCTGAGCAAAGAAAGAGAATATGACCACAAAAAAACAGGCAATGTATGGAATATTTATATAATATTTCTATCTTCCACCCTATGAATGCCTTGTAAAGATAAGGAAATTGCTGTTTAATAATAGGTTCCATAGGCCAGCTGCCAAGCAGGGCTCTCTAAACAGGCATCCATTGCTTGTGGACAGTTTATCAGTTTTAACTGATAGAAAATTAGAAACAGCACCTCTTCCTTGTGACAAAGAGGCAGTGGTGGTAAACGTGTCTTAAAAAGACACACTGAAGAAAAGGAAATACAGTTATTCTTCAGTATTCTTCAGAAGAACACTCCTTTGGGTGTTCACTCCCATCTCCAGTCTGCTCTCTCCTCTTGGCCAATCTGGATGGAGACAAACCTGATAACACTTCAGTCTAGATTTATGACAGCAACTCATTGTCTTTTGCTATCCTGTAATTTAAATAAAATCTACATATCATCCAGCAATCAGCAAGCAGTAGCACTGGCAAATGTGGTGGGCTCTGTAGTAGTCTCTCTGCTCATATTAAGGCTGCAATTTCACACCCCATTCTCCTATTTCAGTTGCTAACAGTAGGTCCTGTGTTTCCTATTTTAAGAGGTAAGTTGTAGTCTCCAAAGATCTCTCTATTTAAAATTCACATCTACCTCATGATATGCACAACTAAGCCTTGATGTGTGCTTCCCTAGCCCCTCTTCCCATCTCTCTCTCTCTAGAATATGTTACAGGAGAGCAGGTCCCTAAATAAAGCAAATGCAATTACACAGCTGAGCTCTGGCAGGGAGCAACACTGACATAATTTAAAGCTGGTTCAGAAGCCATGGTGGAAGAAGGCATGTGAATGACTGACCCATTGCCCCAGCCCATCCTTTCATTAAGGGGGAGCTAAGGCCACAGCCTTGGATGAAGGCTTCTCACACTGCCCTGCAGCACCTTGACCCTTACGTATACCAGCAAAACTCCCTGTGTTACCACATCATCAACTAGACTTGGGAACTGAAGATTTCTTTCAAATCTGCTTGAAAAGGGACTGGGAGCTGTAAACTCATATTGCCTTAGGGAGGATCAAACCAGCACGTAGGAGAAGCTGCTGGTGATGTCTCTTAAGATGTGCCTGGCTGACCCCTTGCTTGGCCCTAGATGAAACCTCCCAGAAGGCACTATGGTATGGACTTACCATCCTCGTGTCTGGGAGGCACCTCAACATGTAGTTCATTGCAGAAACAGAAAGCAGGTTTAACAACTTCCTTTGTGGAGAAGTACTACTAAACATGGAACTGCTGGTAACAAAGAAAAAGAAAGCAAAACTAAAGAAGTTTTCTTGGAGCAAAGGAGTATTGTTTCTCATAAATAGTAGCTCTTTACTTAAATGAGAGTTTCATAACAGGTAAACTCGAGGTAGAACTTTCCCACTGATCTGTTTGACAGATGAGTTTCAGCAGCCTGAAGAATACTCTATAAATTTTATCACAGGGGTGACTAGAAAACTATTCTCAGAAGTGTCAACTTAAAAGAAACCGGAGCCTGCAGATGAGCACGATTCAACCTGTGCACTGACAAAAAGACCCCAGAGTAGCTAAGGCTGATTCTGGATGGGCAGCTGAGCCTTCCTCGTGGTCCTCCTCACCCCACTACTGGCTCCCACCTCTCCTTGCACTGCCCCAGGCTTACTGGACTCTTTACTGAGTCAATGCCAGTTGCTAGCCCGAAAGAAGACTATCTGGCTTTTTGCTGGACTAATGAGCTGTATCGGCCCTGATGGGCACCAGAGGTGATCCAAGGTAAACAGAAGGATCATGGGTCCAGGAGCAAGAAGAGAATAAGCAAAAAGCATAGCTTTTCTCTTTGAAGAGTGAACACGTCTAATAATGCACTGGATGTCTCAGACGCATAACTGACCGTGTATACACACTGTGCTTAGTGTGTATATATACATGGGTGTCACATCCCACCCCGACCACTGATACCAAGAGCAGCTGTTTGGGAGGGAGCAGTTGATGTCTCCTGGTGCTTTTCTTTCACCAAATTGCATCTGCATTATTAAGGTCCACTTTTAAAAATTAAGCCCTCGAGTCATGCTCTTCACAACAGGGCCACTCCAATTCAGTGCCACTGTCTGCCACCAGAACACTCTCTCTGCAGGGAATGGCTCTGCTGAGAGGTAGTGATATTTCTTCTCTAACTTATTAAGGACCTAATTGTCCCAAATATATTACTGGATTACAGCCTTATAGAAACCAAGGAAATCAAGTTCAGCTGCCTCCAAAAGTCATAGAAAGGAACATATTATTTGAAGCCAAGGCAAGCCTCCTAGATAATTGTTTTAATTAAGTCAGTCATGGAGGTAGTCTTACAATCTAACTGTGCTGCAGAACTACTTTACTGTCTGATTGCAGTCATTGTTATTTTTCAAGTGCCTTTAGGTGATAATTCCTCCTAGTTATATAACAAAATCATTTTTATATTCAATTTTTCCACATAAACATCCTGTTGCCATAAAATCCTTAACCAGCTTAACCAGTATATACTCACAGATTATCCAGGTGACTAAAGAAGAGCAACATTTTATCCAGTCAGGTGGTATTGACATGCAACACACACTTCAAGATGTGCTTCTCCACATCTATGTATCTATGTCTGTCCATGTATCTTTAATGAGGACACATCCTCCACAGCCCCCTCCATGCACTGATTCTGCCAACACAAGTTTTCAACACTCATCAGTAAAAAGTTTTGAAATGGTTTTACTATTGCGAAACATTTTACAGGCAAGTCTGGATTCCTTTAATATCTGGGTTTATGCTTGAACCTCCAGGACATGCCTTTGCTGCATTTCCAATATCTCCTTTTCACTGAAAAATCTGGAAAGTGGGTTTTTTTTTGATTTGCCTTATCTAAGAACCTTTATAAACTCTAGGAGCTGGGTCTTAAAAAAGGTCAACTATATCAAGAAGATGTCATCACATGGATGTTTTCTTTGGCAGAAAGACTGTTTTTCCTCCCATCCTTTGCTGCCCTTACGCAGTTTGCTGTGCTGAAAAGCTGTGTCCCTGCAATGGTTTGGTGTCCCTACTATGAAACAGCTACAAGAACACCCAGAATCAACATGGACTTCTAAAAAAGTGGGGTTTACCTTCTTCTGTGATATGCCTTTACATGGTGGTCCCGCTGACAGTTGTCCTGGCTGTCCCGGCACAGCACAGGAAGGACCAGCCAGGCACTGCCACTTCCCTGGCTGCAAACGAAACCTTGGTAAAACAAGGGGAAGGGGGCCCGGGGGGGTGACACAGTTTGCCTGGCTCTTCTGCAGACACGAGGGCAGTGGGGATTTGCAAAGCCTCCAGACCCTGCCCACCACCACAGGGCCCTCGCACACACTCTACGTGTTACCTCTCACAGCCTCTCCCTCCTGTTGAGTGACCCGGTCATCTCTCCTTTTCCCTGCTTAGAAGTCGTGACAACACTAAGGTGAGGGCAGCACTTGAGGAGCTTGTGTTTCCAGCTAAAGAAAGACCCAACAAGCCTAAAAAATCTGCTTGGAAGCACCATCTGAAAAATAAGGATTCCTGAATCCTGTGCACTCTGGTCTGAGGAGACACCTGGGATAAAGAAGGATGAGACTTTGGTAAGAGTCAAAGCACCTCTGTGAAAGCTCTTCCCTTTTAAGTGTTGACATCTCACATTTTGTTTTCAGATGGACTTTATTTGCATTACCTGAACAAACTTTCTAGTTAATAAATGACTGAACTCTGTGGGACTAAAATAGCAGTTGTTATTCTGCTGATACTGTTGTGGTCAGACAAATAAGAGTAATGAACAACGCAAACTGGATACACAAGCTGGGAACTTTTTGCTTGCTGAGATACGAAAAAGTCTCCAAGGTTTGCTCAGTGGACTGCTCCTGTATTAACTCACATCTCAGTGCTAGCTAAAATTCATGGGAAAAAACAAGTGCTGGGGGTCACCCAAGGCAAGGTACTTACTGGGTTGCATATAGCAATCACTGTCACAGCTCTAAACCACTGCTTTTTTTTTTTGAAAAATGCTATGTCCTCCACTTTAAGATTTTTTTTCTATTAGCTATTTATTGTCAGAAATCTTTTCCAGTTTCCTTCCCAAGTAAATAAGGAAATCCTGCTTTGAAGAGGCTGGGGAAGTGTTTGTTATAAGCTTCTTATTCTCAAGCACTAAACTTCTTGTTTTCTAAATTGATGTCAGATGGAGTTTATCTTGAAAAATTTGAGTTAGGAAAACCAAAAATCTTAGCCTTAAGAGTAAACATACTGCACTCAGTAAAGTACACTGCAGCTTACTTTTAGTTAAATATTGTTCTAGTTATTTTTATTTTTCTTTTCAGTTAAACATTACACAACTTTGGAGTAGGAATGATGAAACTAAAGCACATATTGACCTGGGAGATAGCTTCACTTTCTATTCTTCCTCAAGCCCTTTCTGTTTACCAAGTTTCGGTGCCATGCAAGCCCAAGAAAACATCTTGCACCTGGCAAAATTTGCCATCTGTAAACACCACCAGACCCATTCAGGCTCCGTCCCTCTGGAAATCTGGCCACAAAGCTGCTTTTAATACTCTCTGTGCCAGGAGCTATAGGGAACTTCTGCTCTCCACTATATAATGACCCATTTTTCAGGACAGAGGAAAAAGTTTTTGTTGCTCGTGTCACTGAAAATAGAATCTGGCCACGGAAGATCCAGGTACACAAACAGGTGGTTTTGTAACTCCATTGTGTTTGCATGACATTCATGCAATGCCTTCTATAACCTAAAAGCATGTGCATTTTTTATCAGCACCATGGTATCACCGGCATGTTCCCTGAGGCCAGTATTTCCTTG
Organism: Chloroceryle amazona; assembly: GCA_027560015.1. Taxonomy (NCBI): domain Eukaryota; kingdom Metazoa; phylum Chordata; class Aves; order Coraciiformes; family Cerylidae; genus Chloroceryle; species Chloroceryle amazona. Next base: position 6,626 of record JANHFX010023564.1, on the reverse strand, counting down.
CAGCTTTGCTTCGGCTAACTGATAACCCAGCAATCTGCACAAGTAATTCAAGTTTTGCCAGTCTTGAACTGACTTCACAGACATGCTTCCCGCTCACCAGCTTCTGAAGCTTCCTTCTAATGCTCCGGGCTTGTCTCACTCTGACCAACCTGGGTAACCCCTGAGCTCTCATGGCCTCCCTGAATTCACAGCTGTTAATCTGAAAAGAACCACATTTGAGATGGTGCATGTGCTACCACACTGAAGTGTTTCCCAAGTGGGAGTCACTAAGCTCCACTCCTGGAAAGCTCTCCACGTCTCTCACTCAGGGCTAAAGAGCTACAGTTTTTGTGGCCACATTCTCTTCTTGATATTGCCTATTATTTTTTATGCTAATCACACAGCATAAAAGACTGAGCAGATGAGTCTTTCCAGCTACTGGCATGAAGATTTTCAGTAGGCATAAAAGAAATAGGAGAAAAACCTTTGTGAGTGAAAATAATTACTAACTAGAATGAAGTATGCAGCACTCCAGCAATCATCCCACAGCCAGATCCACGTGCCACAGATCTTCACAATGCCCATAATACTTCCCAATGTCGAGGCCAATGCAAACAGAGACCAATCTATGCAGCATCCACTGCACCTGCTACCAACATTGCACCCCAGAACAAAGCAGCCACCCAGCAGTCCCAAAACCTCCACAGCAGTAGGACACAGGGTGACTAAACCCAGAAAGTAACAGGCAACAGGTATCCCTTAAAATGACATGAGGCACTTGCTGTAGGTACACAGATGAGTAGACACAAATACAAAGAAATCTATTTCCCATTTCCATTAGTATATCCTCATGATGGCTTTTACCCACAATTTACCCACAAAAACCAGCTCTGTTACAAGTCACGGGTTGGGGGAAAAAAACCATGAAGAGGCTGGAAATACAGAAACAAATCCACACCTACTCAATGTGGATTCAATATGTTTGTAGACAAAGCCAAACCAAGTCTGCCAGGAAAACAGATTCTGCTGGACAGAGATGAGAATTTTACTTCATTCCATACTTTTTTCAATCACAAGAGAACATGGTCCATCCAATTAATATAATACAAATATATAGCCCAATCCATCATGCCCCTTTTTACTAGTTACAGAACAGGGAAGGGGTATCAAGCACTAAATGCTTTTCCTCGTTTCCTCTGCAGCCACAGCATTTTGTTGCCAGCTGGGAGAACACATCCGAGCGGGAGCCCTGGCTGCAATGCTGACAGCATAGAGAGTGCAAATGGCAGGTTCCCTCAGCAAGAAGCAGAAATCTCATTCAGTTCTCTACCTACAGCATCGTTATTGATTTTAATCTGTCCCAGGAGGAAACCGTAGCCCAAAGAAAGACAGACAGGTATGTGACAGATGCTTTAGCAAGAAGCCTCCAAAAAAAGTCATTTCTTGGCATACATGCCTAGCACCCTAATGAGAAAAATTTGTCTTCCATTTTCAGTGGAGGTTAAAAGCACTCACCTGTGGTAGAGATAATCAAATTTCATGCTTCAAGGCTTAAGCTGATTGCTTAGCAAGGCCTTGCTATGTGCCAGGGACAATTCTTCCCCTTTCCTAAATATTGCAGAGGCACCTAGGTGTGTTATGGATTTTCTCCCAGCTTCCCCCCAGAGCTGGGGATGCCATGAACATGTTTCAACATTATCACTTTGTTAATATTATATAGAGAAAGACATGAAAGGGGCTGCAAACAACCCCTGCCCTCCCTTAGCAAGGGGGCTTTAGCATCATCTAGTGCTTCATGCAAGTCTGTTGATGTAATAAGGCAATAGCCGCACGGCCAGACCCTGCCTTGGGATCTGCAGCTGAAATGAGTTGCTATTGCCTTCATGATCCCGACACACATACAGGGAAGTACAGCCATATAGCCCTTACTATGGATATTTACATTACTCTAATGAGAAGTCATTTCAACTATTCCAAAATGAAGTTTTTTGAAACTTTTCTTTAACTTTTCTTTTGTTCTAAGACAAACAGAACTTTTGAAGAGTGAGACTTCCCCATGGAACTGATATTCTGAGTTGCAGCACTACAAATAATAATTAAACCAGTGGCATATAAACCAGATACATTAAAAAAAAGTGACAAGGAATCGTGGACCAAGGCACCCCAGTGAAACTAGTTGCACTGATTGACTGAATAATGTCTGTGTGCTTTACTGGGATGTGCCTGGTGACATTCCCTGGCGTTTGGCTCAGCCAGTGAACATCAGCAGAGGAGATGCCTTGCACACTACTGCAGCCCGTGGCTGGGGTCTTACCAAACCTCACGGGGAAGTTCAGCATCAGGAAAATGCTCTTTCATTTTTAAGGGACAGCACCTTAATAAACAAGACTGGTTGCCTGGGACAGCGTAAAACACAAGAGTTGACTTTCCAGAGATGCTGCAAACAAACCTCAAATTCATGGTTAATGATCTTGTGAAGGGTTAACAGCCTGGAGAATACTGCTGTCACTGCTGTTCTGCTCAAGAAGAGGCTAAGTACAACCTTCTGCAGAAAGCTAAAGAAGTACTAATTCTCTAAGAGATGAAGAGTGCTCATAAAGGACACCACGCTGTTGGGAGTACCACTATATTACTGCCATAATGAAAAAGCTTAAAATCTATACAGTACATTAACAGGCAAAAGATTAAGTACTTTGTCAACTAGAAATGAGAGATCAAAAGTTAGATCTAGAGCTCTAATGCTACAGCAATTTTTGAAATGAGCGTGGCATACATATGCACATATATTCCCTACTGTTTATCATATCCACCGATTAGGGCATGGAAAGGGAGACGTCACCTTTGAGTAAATTAACTCATCCATGCATCTTGGGCCAGCTACACACTGCTGTTGTTTGTGTAATACCATAGGCAGGAAGGGCATTACACTGATAAACAGATCCTCATTCTGATCCCATGACTGGATAAATCACAATTAACTCATGAACTTGCGATGGTTTGCAACTGACAGCAAAACATGAGGTCTGAATCTGGCACATGGACCACAAAGGAATGAACAAACCACAAGAGCCAAGATGTGATCTGTCTGGCACATGTGCAAAAAGGAGGACCACTGTACAAGGCTAATTCTGCACAATTCTGCACTGGCTGCCACAAACCATGATTTTTGTGCCTGCTTAATCAGAAGGCTTAACAGGACAAGCTGTTCGTGCCCTGTGCCTCTAAAGAAGAGTGTGGCAGTGGGAAGCTACAGAGCTGGGCACAGACTATCCCTTCCCTTGGGAAGGAGAGCAGACACAACAATCCCTTGCTGTGCTCTTACAGACAGATATCCAACATCTTCGTGGTAGGAACTAACGGCCAGAGTAGCAAAACACAAACCTGCAGAAGCATTCAGGTGTCTCCTGGGGGGAACTGGGTACCTATGTTAGGCAGTAGCTTGTGAAGGAAGACTTCACTGGCCATAGCGTCTTTGGTGACAAAAAGCTCAATCTAAGCCATGCTCCCAGGAGGTGGAAAGCACAGCTGTGGGGTTTCTCTCCTCTCCAGAATGGTTAAATTTCCCTCTCCATCCAGCACTACAATTACATGCTTTGACACCTGTGACGATAAACATGATGCCCTTTGCTGCTCAGTGGAGAAATCAAAGTACCAGAAAGTCAACTCTGCTTTCTCTGACTTGGAAAACAAGCACAGCCCTGCTTTTTGGGGCTGGCGGGGAGTGACAGCAGTGGTGGTAACAACCATCTGCATCACTAGGAGGAGTCCACATATAAATACATGTGAAGCTCTGACCTCTTCTGAAAACATCTTCATCACCCCCATTGCTGTAATCAGTGGGGAAGGAAAAATAAGGACTTTTTCAAGACACTCTCCCCTTCATTTTGCAGACATTTTCAGAGCAATTACAGATTCCTACTAGTCACATTGCTGGGAGAAGTATGGCAGGTGTTTCATTGACATGCCAAGTAACACACATCTTGAGTCCACCGGACAGATTAAGGCTAATCTCTAATTAAATGTTTCACCAAGTAAGCTTTAATAGGATGAAGAAGCCAAGAAGACTCAAGGTTTTGCTGAGGAGCCACTTCAGTCTAGCGCTGCACAAATGCACAGAACTTGGTTTTGTTTAGACAGGCATTAATAACGTTCCTTCCCACTGCTGTCATGACCCCACAGTTTTACTGCAGTAAACTTTCATCAACACTAATTTGACACCCTCTGACCTTTGAAAGAAATTATTTTCAGTATATGTTTACACTTACTAGAGATAAAAATTGACTGTGGAAAAGAAAGCACTGAAAGTAGCAAAGATTTGCAAGTGTATTTGATGGTGAAAATGGATGGAGTTTCACTCATAGTATCCCTATGGTGGTATGGAAACCCATAAACATTTTATCATTGTACAATGAGATTTTAAGATCTGAAAAGTTCAGAAAGAAATGTGATGTGATCATTTTTGGAAGAGATGGGTTTGAGTGGCATTTTTTTTGTCTTGGTTTTCCCCGTTCTTTTCCAAACTGACTTCATGAATTTTGCCTTACAAGACATAAGGAATATTGATTTCAAATGATAGGACAGGGGGACATTGACCATACCTGGTAGACACCCACAAGTCGAGTCCATGGCTTTTGAAATAAATCTTTCATTAATTAGTACATTTACCCACAAAAAAATAGCTCTGTTACGAGTCACAGGTTGGGTAAAAAACACATGAAGAGGCTGGAAAAACAGATAATAAAGAACAACTCTTAAATGTGAACAAAGACAGGAGTGTTCTTCAGTGCCCTGGACTTCCTTTCACTTTTGTTTCTATTCTCTTTGAAAGGAAATACTAAAAAAAGGTTTGTTTCCTTCAAATAAGAGCAGACCTCCCTAAACATTTGGAATGACAATCCACACAAACTGTCTTCAGCAGATGGGAATCTTCCTCCAAATAGTTTATCACCTTTTAATTGATTCTTCATATTGCTCTGTCAGATGAAATTTCTTTCTTAGGAATTTATGAACCATGAGAAACAAAGTAGAAGGCAGATTTTTTTTTATAAGATTTTTTGGTGCATGTGCTAAAATCTATAAGAAACTCCTGTTCTGAAGCTGATGCAGGGAGCTACTTTGCATTAAGTAAAAGTGAGCAGGAGTCCCACTTAGCCCTGCTCAGAAACGGGCTGGGTTGCTGCAAAGCAGAAGGAGCTCCAAATGTCACATTGACTTTGTTCAGAAGTCATAGGAGGAGATCATGATCTCACTTTCAAGAGAACATTAATCCTCCCCATCTGACATATGTGTTGGAATTACACAGATCTGAACTGTCTTGGCACCCAGACTGAATGCTAAAAAAGAGCCAGACAAATAAACTGCCTGCTGCCACATTAAACAGGGATTCGGGATCATTTTTCTATCTTGTGATGGAAGAAAATGAATTAATTTCCCTGTAAATGTGTCAATACATTGCAGTTACATCTTCTAAAGATCTGATGAGAGATAAGGAGACCATTGTTTTAATTTTGCCCTGTGGCTGTACTTAGAACTCCCACCTAGCACTCAGGTTATGGATGATTGGCAGAAGCCAAAATTTCATACTGCTGCACAACAGTAGGGTGAAAATGAACTAACTCATGTCTCTGCACTTGAATTTGAAAGCCCAGTTTTCCATGGCTCTGCTGTCAACAGACCAGACCACTGCTACCTCTTATCTGCAGATAATTATGCAGTTGCTAATAATCCAGTCTGTGTGAGGTGAAGGTATCAAAACCCCAGTGAAAGTCAATGGACATATCCTAAATTATGCACATGCCTTTGGAAAACTTCTAGCTGGGCTCAGTAGTTTGGAGAAAAGTTTGCAAGAAGGAGTATTAGAGGTTTGAAAACCAACTAACCAAACCTGAAAGTGACTTCAGCTAAAGAAAGCCAGAAATGTTCAGGTTTCCTGTGCATGTACAGTGACAGTAAGGGTGTCTAGGAAGCAGTGCGTGCTTGGGGCCCAGAAAGCCAACTGTATTGTGGGCGGCATCAAGAAGAGCAGGGCCAGTAGGTCAAGTGAGGTGATTCTGCTGCTCTACACCACTCTGGTAATCCCGCACCTGGAGTGCTGCATCCAGCTCCGGAGTCCTCAGAAGAGGAGAGACATGGACCTTTTGGAGTGGGTCCAGAGGAGGGCCACGAAGATAATCGAGAGCTGGAGCACCTCTTCTGTGAGGACAAGCTGAAAGAGTTGGTGTTGTTCAGCCTGGAGAAGAGAAGGCTCCGGGGAAACCTTATAGCAGCCTTCCAGTAGCTAAAGGGGGCCTTATGGGAAAGATGAGGAGGGACTCTGTGTCAAGGATTGTAGGAACAGGACAAGGAGTAACAGTGTTAAACTGAAAGGGGATAGATTTAGATCAGATATCGGGAAAAAAGACATCACTTGTGAGGGTGGTGAGACAGTGGCACAGGTTGCACAGAGAAGTTGTGGATGCCCCATCCCTGAAAGTTTTCAAGACTGGGCTGGATGGGGCTTTGCACAACCTGCTCTAGTGGGAGGTGTGGGCAGGAAGGTTGGAACTAGGTGATCTTTAAGCTCTCTTCCAACCCAAACCACTCTGATTCCACGACTGGGGAAGCAGCAGTGCTCTCCAAGAAGCTGCAGTGGCAGCACCGGGCTGGAG
>JANHFX010023559.1:23501-60609 GCA_027560015.1 Chloroceryle amazona | reverse complement strand
CCCCCCACCGGGCCGGCCCCGCCAGCGCGGGGGGGCGAGATGGGGGGGGGGGAGCTTCTCAGCGATTCGAACAAAGAATGAAAGTTCGGGGAGCGCGGCGGCGGCGGTGGTGCCGGGGGAAGCAGGTTCCCCCCCACCCCCAGGGAGCTCGGCGGAGCTGCTCTCCATCCCCTCGCCGCACGCAGCGTGGAGTTGTTGCGCGGAGTTTCTCACGCAACCGTAGCCTGCGGGTGTCAAGCGCCCCGCGAGGGAGAAAAGAGAGGGAGCGGGGCCCAGGTCCGCCGCGGTGGCTGTGTGTGTTTTGCCTGGAGAAGGAGGGGGACTGAAACGTCGCCTGCTGCACTTGTAAATATCTCGAGCGTCTCACCGAGGGTCGTCTTGTCTGTTTTGTGCAGCAGTTGCTGCGAAAGAAGAAAGAGGATTTTCTTGGCGTTTCATTCGATTGCATATGAATGCGAAACACACCACAATCTCTTGTGAATTATTTTCGAAAATAAAATAAAATGGGCAAGGCTTATTCCATGTGTTAAAATATGTAGAGTAGCAACATTAACGCTGCTGTACTCATTTAGTAAAAACCTTCCATTTGAAAAAAAACTATTCTAAATACAGACAATGTTCCTTACAAATTTTCCTGAAGTGTTTATTGTCAGTGCCTCTATAGCATTCTTAGGAAAATACTAAGTGCATCAGACTCTTAACTAAATAGTTTTCCATGCTTATGAATTCAGTTCCACACAATTTATAACAGCTCTTGAGACCGCAGTAATAGGTTGAAGTGATTTGTCTTTCATAGATGGCAACCCCCGGCAGGGATGACTAAGCCTTCAGCAAGGTGTAGTTTGGATATGCTCAAGGGAGTCCCTAGTTTCTTCCATATGGCTGGGTCCAGCTGAGTCTCTTCATCCCTGGGGTCTCGGCTGCCCAATCCCTGCAAGAGGCTTACTGTCTCTTTTTGCCCGTTACCAAGAGGACAAATTCTGTTCACAGAAAAGCAATTCTAGGTCTGAGCTAATCTGCTGAAGTGGAAGCCAGCAAATTTGCTCTTGACTTCTCTTACTGTAGAATGTGAGCCAAAATAAAAATTGCTAAAAATGTACATACCTACAAAAAACTTTGGCTTTTGGTTTTTTTTTTATCCATTTGTTTAGACACTGTCCAGTAAATATGATTGTTGCACTGATCTCAGATGCTGATAATGGCATCTTAGGTTTTATAGAAATGCAGAGATGGAAAACTCATTTTTTAGGTTGATGCGGGAAGGAGAATTCAGTGACTGTAAGGAGAATGCATCAGCTTCCATGTACAAATGCTTTTCACTCCTTTTTTTCCTATTTGATTGTTTTAGGTGTTTAAAAGGGATTTAGAAAGCATTTTGCAAGTTTCTAGCAAGCAATAGAAAAGAAAAAAAGAAACAATCTAGCATATTGCTTTCATGATTCTACTAAAATCCTTTATCTTATAACCCCAAGCAGACAAAAACCAGAAAATACAGATGTTAAGTATTTTTAATTATTTATTTCAAGTACCAGCAATGTGACTAGTGCTGCAGAAGGCACAAAGAAAAGAAATACAGTCATTCTCAGAAATTAATCAATTCTTAAAGTGTTAAGCATTGTTAAACTACGCTATGCAGAGCTGATTCAAAATCTAAACTGGTCTTAATGCACTTTATTTTCGAAGAGAAGTAGACTAAGTACAAGCAAGATCAATTTTTATTCCTTTTTGGGGGGTTCATTGATTTTTAGCATGCCCACCTTTGAAGCATACCTTTCATTCATTCAGATTGATTTTCTTGAGTGTCTAGCCTGACAGCACGTTGATACTCTCTCTTTGTGATCTAAACTCTTCAATGGGAGGGCTCCCAATGTCTGAAATTGAGGACAGGGCTACTTTCTGTCTGAGGACATGGTATACTGGCATTAATGGAGTATGAACGTTGCCTCTGTTGCCTACAGAATTAGTTCTAAACCACTTGCAAAGTTATAAGGGAAATATTCCCATAGGGGAAGAAGCTGGGGAAAAATGATAACAAGATATGCTAAAAGAAAAGCAAAACATTCATTGTTGGAAGAGCAAAAGATTTGTCACAGACATTTCAGAAAATACCGACAGCAGCTGAAAGTAGCTTTCTCCGGACTTCATTGCACAACTTTCCACCCTTTGGAGGGTAATCCAAGAGGACACCCCAAAAAACCCCTAAGATCAGAACTATTTACATGAGGAGATCAAATTCAGTAATAGGTAACATCTTCAGAACAGGATCCAAAATATCAAAATAGATAAAGCTGCTGATCACAGTTGAGATTGGTAACAGTGACACTGCTGAGCACAAAGCTATGTGCTGTGTACATACATCCGAGTGAGCTCGGTGAACAACAGCTCTATGAGCATAACTAGTTTTTTAAGGACAGTATGCCTGAAAGATACTGATCCAAATGACTCATCAATTTGTAAATAACTGAAGGTCAATACTGTGATAGAAAAATGGGCAATAGAGGTATATCAAGAAAAAGAACTATAAACTAATCTAGTTTCCTTCTTTGACGTGGTAACTAGCTTCTGGGTAAGGGGAAAGTATGATAGATGGTGATATTAGCAGGCCATTTGCCACCATGCACATTAACATTCTTCCAAGCAATCTACTTAGATATAATCAAAATGTAATTGCTGGAATGTGGATACTTAACTAAGTAAAAAACCCCAAACCCTATTTCAGAGTATAGTTGATGGTCAGTCTGGGAACGTACAGAAAGCATACTCTTTTAAAAAACTGTCAAGACTATTATGCCACTGAATGATTCCATTAGTGATTGAAAAATAAGCATAAATATTAACAGATTATTCCAGAATGTAAGGAGGTTGCAAAGCAGAACAATAATGCAAAATTATTTTAATAAACTGGAGATGGAACTAGTAAACCTTAAGAAAGACATGAACATAACATTGCATTCAGAAAAAAATTCAAATGTATAAATGCAAAATTACTATCTAGGCAGCAGCACTCCAGAGAATGATAAGGAGATGAAAATGTATCTTAAATTTATGATAAAGGAGACTACAATTACAAAAAGGCAAGCATCTTCCTGATGAGGTATATATTACATAAGGGAGGTAAGCATTCTTAAATGTTTACCAATTCCTAAGCTTCTTAAAATCTTTTGTCAACTTTTACGCGTAGAATAAAGTGTTCCAATTTTGGACCCCATTACTAAAATATTCTGTAAATGAAAAAGAAAATCTCCAGGGGGCAGAACTAAAAAGAGAGAAAACATTCCTATACCCTGGTTTGAATACAAAGAAACCAATCCACTCCAAAAATATAACCCATAAATAGGAAAGGCATACTAATATTCCTCAAAATTAAAACGTGTCTGTAAGCAGCACAGTGGTCTAGTTAATATTCACAATCGGTAAAGGCCTTCATTTTTAGGAAGGAAGGTTGATGAATCAGAAAAAGAAGTCTGTGAAATCCAAAAGATGGTATTCTTCTTTGCTTCATCTCCCCCAAGATGAATTTTTACTGGAAGTTTTAAAACAGATTAAGCACATACTGAATAGGAATTATCCAGATGTACTGCATGCAGTGTCTGAGTAGAGACATTAGCTAATTGGCTTTTTAGGTTCATTTTAGCTATGATTTTCCATGGTCATAAAATAAATAGCCTTCTAGCAGTAATATTAATTACAACAGAAGACATCTGGCTGTGTGTATTACTTGCTTATTATTTTTTATCACATATTTATAATTCAAGATCAACTAGCACTTCCAGTCAGAATTGTGCATGGAAGTGGAGTAACACAACAAAAATAAGATCACGACCCGTTGGCTTTTCTTTTTTTAACTGGACATGATGTGTGAAAGGTAGAGAGAAAGTTGTACTTTTAGGTTTTTAAACTGGCAACTAAGTTGTTTTGTCTATCAAGCTACTGTGAAGTTCATTGGCTAGTTACCTGTAAGCAAGCATAGATCTTGTGGAACAAGTAATGCAGAGACAATGCTAGCATTCAGATCAGAAGAGAGAAGGAAGATTGGGCCATGATCAGAGAATTCACAAGTCGAAGCTGAGCAACAAACTAGCATCACATAAACAATAAAAAAGTTATGGGGATATATTAAAAAAAAAAAAATAGGAAAGAACAGGGATGATGGAGAAAAATGCAGACATACAGTGACAACAAAAAACATGAACTCTCAACAGAAGAATGGGAGAATCATGTACTGCACTACTGAATGCTTTTCTTTAAAAATCTGTTACAACACAGACACAATGGGATGGGTGCAACCAACTGGAAATGATGGTTAAATATTATTTAAATAGCATTCTGCTTTTAATCCTTTTGAACATTTACTTCTCGTGACAGTGTCATTGGATGAATCTGAGCCTGTATTTTCTAAGCTTTAACTGTTACGGCACTTCGGAGTGGACAACAGCCTAGAGAGCAGCTTGGAAATCATAAGTACATCCACACAGTATCTTAGCTCAAAAAAGATTTTATATAGTTGCTAGCTATCTTCTGTAGCTGTTAGCTAGTCAAATTTAGAACAGGCCTGAAATGCTTCCAAATGAAATACAAGATTAAAGCAAACTTTAGCTGGCAGGAAGGGGGTATAGGACCATGTCTGTGTTTGCACTACTTCTCCAAGGGAGCTAAGGATCAAACTTCTTGACTTCTTTGAAACAACACCCATAATAAACATTACAACTGGTAGTAAATATTTCAGAAATGTATCCTTACATCTAAGCTGAGTGACCTGAGGTTTATCCAATATCAAAGGGACACTATCAAATTTTTAAGGTCATAGATTTCACACATGTAAAACCTTTAGGCTCCTGTGGAGCTATCTAGAGCCTCACAATGCCTTACCATAAAGTATGATTGGAAATTTATTTGAAAAATTAGGAGCTGAAAATTAAAACCTTGAATCACTCCATTATCATTCTAATGGAATAGAGTGGATTTATTTCAGTTTCTCAATTAAGTAGAACTTCAAGTACTCCATGCACATTTGTTTTACAGCAAGATTCTCATTAGAATTTACCCCTTTGTGAAGAAATATTTACAATACCTCATGACTAGGTCTGGAAGAATCTGAGGAGGGAGCAAATCGAAGTCTCTGAGCTAGATGAACACAGTGATATTGAATGATCCAGGTTATGTACTCTACTTCATTCAGGTTCACTTATGTTTAGATTTCACATGGAAACATGGGATTAATTCAAGATAGCTAGGCTAAATTTTATTATGCTTCTTAGTGAATTAAGGAGCTGTATGAAAGGCTATCCAACCAGCAATAGTCATGTGATGCTATAGACATTGATAAATCTACCTAATCTATATTAAGAAGACTAATTTCCAAATAATAAACAATCAGGATACTGAAACTTAAAGGGAGAATGCAAGAAGTGCTTCAGCAGAGAAAGCCAACAGGAGATAAACTAGTCTAACATTGCCAATCCTTTCCCTGAGTTCTTACACAAAAGATATATCAATTAATTTCAATATTTTCCTGAAACACAGATTTTGGTGCTTTATAGTCAGTATTTATTATAGTGTATCTTCATCTACCAGAAAAAAGTCTCGTAATTTGTGCTAGCAAAGTCTTTGACCTTACCAGTGACCTCTCAGGTGCTATCAAATGTAGAAAATCTGATAGCTGTTGTATGTTCAATACTGCAATGACATAGATTAATGAACACACTATTTTAGTTATCTTGCATGGGATGGCACAAAAGACATCATCCACCTCTTGCAGTTTAAGAACTTTATAATTTTATCTAAAAAACCCACTTCTGTAATTTATGAGAAATTTGTATTGGAGAATCCTAACTCCCAATTAAGCGCGTGCAAATTCTTAGGAATTCATTACACTTCAGTGTAAAAGGGATTATTCGAATTATCAAGCCTGACATTTTGCATGAGACAGACCACTGAAGCTGATATTTCTGCGTGACAGCTGATTTGTGCTAAGATAATCATACCCTTTCAGGGTGGAGGATATAGTCTTTTACTATCAAAAATAACCAGGAAAATCCAAATGTTTAAACAATTTGGTTTTGGCTTCATTCTGGCTATTTGTAAACATGAACCTAATTTTCACAGCAAGCACAGTCATGCTACTTTATACTCATTTGTTTCAGTGTTAATGTGTGGCCTTTAAGTTAGATTGCTATTTTCCTTCCCTGGGGATTGCCATCCTGATGTAGTTATAAATAGAGAACACATCCTTTCTCACAACTTTAATTTTGTCAGTCTTCTTTTGTTGTAACTGAACCTGAGGAAAAAATGGTGTACTTCTTGAGATTAACTGTAACCTATTCCCTCAATGCAACTTTCTTTCACTGTCATCTGGCAGCAGAGGTAGAGCAGTTTTTCCTGGCACAAGGGAATAAACTAAAACTGATATTTTAATCTTTTCATAATGACCTTTCCAAGTCTTACTCAGATTCTCTTCAAGACTTTTGTAGAAACGTATCTGTCCCAATGTAATTGGAAAGGATTTGCCCAGATTCACCTCATGGTTGTTAATATCAGCAAAGATTTAGGAAACAAGAGATATTAGATTTTATTTAGTTTTTTGTTCCCTTTCAGGGTGAATGTCAAATGGGTACTTTTTTTCCTGCAATTTTACATTGAGATGGCTGGTTCTCTTTATAAAATAATAATAATAATGTGGAAAAGTTGTGAACAAGCATGGGCTGTCTTTCTGTTATTTCCTTTTGCCTCTCCATGAGGGAAAATGGAGTCAGTTCATTGTTAACCCTTCTGTTGGCCATACCAAATAAACCAGAGCTGCACTGCTTTCTGTCATGTCTCTGAACACTCTATTCTAAAAAAAAAAAAAGAAATAAAGAAAAAAAGAAAAATCTAATTTGAGATATTCCATTATGTATTTCAGTTGAAATCACCCTACCCACTGATCTTGCTGTAGCCTAACAAGGACTGGACATTTCTGTATTTCTTTAGGGTCTGTAGAGTCTATATCTTGTGAGAGGAGTGAAGAAGGTTGGGTTTGTGGAAGGGATTTTCTGGAGAAAAGGCTGCTTGTAAAATGTTTGAGTTCATAAAGTCTGAAATCTCTCAAACTTTTCTGGCAGTTTTCTTGGAAGAAAAAATTGTTATAACCCACTTTTGTCTAAGCATACAAAAACTTTCCAGCATTTGGTCCCTTCCCTTCCCTTCCCTTCCCTTCCCTTCCCTTCCCTTCCCTTCCCTTCCCTTCCCTTCCCTTCCCTTCCCTTCCCTGCCTCCTTCCTTCCTTCCTACCTTCCTTCCTCTTTATCACCACACACAATGGGATAATGTATTACAATAGTATCTGATTATGATTGAAACTGTATTGGTCCTAGTGAGAACATTGTTGAATCTTTGTTTTCCATTTATTGCTTAAATATTAGTATGTGAGAACATATTTTTCCTGAAAGAAATGGTTTCTTCCTGTAGATAACTTAAAAGACATTTTCTAGAGAAATAATATTTAGCTATAAAAGCTGGTAGGTGATTTCAGATGGGTATATTCTATTCTAAACAAATTTTGACTCATTAGCCACAACCTTTGTTTAATAGGAACTTGAAATATATTCCTTCTAGTCATGTTGTTGCTCTTTGTTTTCACCAAAATATTTCTACCTCTCACTTTCCCATTGGTTTTGTGTTCCTGACACTTAGCTCTGTTGTCTGAAAACACAACACAGTTTTACTGTAGAAGCAGATCCACTAGAAAAGGGTTCCAGAAAGGATGAGATTCTCTGAACAGAGGCAAGAGGTTGACCTGCAAATATTTATTTTAAAAGAGTTAACATTAAGGATGCATGCCCTTTAACACTTGCATCTTGGATTATTGAACAGCTTGTATTCAAGAAGAATGAAGCAGACTCAAACGTCCTGCAAAGGACAGGAAGGTACTCAAGAAGAGGAACTGCCAGTCAGGCATTTAGCTCTTCTGAAAAAAGATTCTGTGTGATTATAAGAGAAAGGTTCAAAGCTTTATTTTTTTTTATTTTTTTTTCCCTGCTGTTCCCCCTCCATTGTACCTGCTGGATAGAAGTGAAGACACTAGAAAGCAAAGAGTACAGAGAAGTAGGGCAGAAATGCATACCTTCATTTTCCAATGTAAACAGCAGAAGTCATGATTTGTATTTCTCGGCTGTAACATACCCAAATTGCTGTTGCTCACATCATATGGTAAGGGTGTGCACAGAAGTTTTACTGCAGACCTTTAGAATACTACACAATGAAAGATATTTAGTTTGTCTGTATTGTGTAGCAACATTTTTCCGCAGCTGCAGCAAGAATTGTGAAGCTAATTCTAAGAAAACAGAGTAGTGTGAAGATTAAAAGAGACAAGGAATTTTTTTCAGATGAACAGTTCTTTCACTGAAAAATGCAGTTTCTGATCAACAAATGGTATTTGGGAATTCAAGATGATTTTATAAGCAGTGTTGATTGAAATAACAAGTGATACTTTATTGATTTTTTATTTGAAATAATGATTGTCTGTCTGATTTATTTTTAAGTATTAGTTATTTTTTTTTATAGAAAATAACCAGAAAGTAAAATTTCCTGACCTACACTGACTCAAATTTTCTTCTGAAATATCTTCTTCGGTTTTGATATAGTCACTGAGCTTAAAATTAATTAGTCCCATAAATGCAGTCTCCAGTTTCCTGAGGCATCTATAAGCAGAATCTTTGGATAATACCTGGCATAAGTATGTAAAGAAATATTTTTTTAACATTTTAATGGTGGGATCCTGTTACAGCCACTTAGAGTGGAAGTCAGAAAAAGATCTTCAGCAGTACAAGAAAAATGACTACAGAGAATTCTGTGATTCTAGTATAGTTTTCCACTAGTATTGAGAAGAATTAGATATTCCTGAAGGCAATAGGCAGCAGATTTCATCATCAAAGGATTCCTGAACCACCAAGCAGTGATTCTACTGGTTTATATTTGTTTACTATTTTATGAAATATTTCCAGGAAAAATGGTTTTAGAATGTAACACCAGATTAACTGATCAATTCTTTTAAACTCAAATGAAAAGAAACAAGAACTGCATAACATCATTTGATATATTCAGGAACTAGTTTATGTGCCTAGTTGATCTGAGAACTTTTATTCATTAAAGAGACCACTTAAAATTACTTTAAGTGAAGAGCTTAATTTTGATTTGTATTCTAAGCATATCAGAATGAGCAAGGACAATGGTTTTAGATCTGGATTTAGGAATAAGCACCTGAAAAACATGATATGAAAGCAGAGATGTCAAGCTTTAGTATGTTTTGTAATTCTCAGCTAAGATCAAAATGTTTTTATCAATGAAAATAAAAGAACAGAGAAAGGAGTGGGATTCCACTAAGAGTGAGGTGAAGCTGAATATATTCTAGAGATACTTGGAGAAAGAGCACATTGTACATGTAGAAGCTTTACCATGGAGAAAAAGTTAACACTGGTGTGAAACTAGATATTTAGGCACATGTAAGAATTCAGGATATGAGGAAAAACAACAAGAATGATTATGGAACCACAGTTCACTGTGAAGAAAAAAGCAGGTGATGTTCAAAGATACATTGGAAAAGGTAATTGGAAAAAAATCTTATGCTCCTTGGCTGAGCAAGATTATCAGACTCTTTCTGTGTGTTAACTTACTTCTAAGGATAACTTGCAGGTGTACCTAAAGGATACTTTTTTTTTTTTTTCCCCAGAGTGGATTACAAGTAGTTTAGGAAATTTAAGGATAAGAAAATGAAGATTTTTTCACCCATTTGAAATAGCAAACTTTTTTTTTTTTTTTTTTTTGGTGAGAACACTGTTTAAATAAACTTTTTTTTCAGCGTTTCAAAGACTAAGATACTTGTATAGCTCTAAACACAGGAATATTTTTATTGAAATCTACAGAGTCTACTTTCTTTTTTTTTCCTGAAAATATAGACAAATATTATTCCTCTCATGTAGGATTAGAGATCATGGAATAATTTCACTCATCATTTGAAATACTTGAATGTCCTGATGACAAGGGTACTATTCACCAGAATTCAGTTATGCAAAACAATGTTTCATCTGAAATACATCACTTCCACCAGCCCAGTGAGCCTGATAGTAATGCAGAACATTAATTCAGTTCTGGGTAAGAGTCTCCTCTTCTCTGTCTTCTGCTAACATCCACAGATTCAAAAATGTTCTGCAATTGTCTTTCTAACAAATATGAACATAACTTCACATAAAATACAAAAGAGAAGTTCAACCACTTGGAAAGAAATACTTCAGGTAAGCAAATACAGCCTAACTATACAGTTTACAAAGAAATTCACATTGTCCATGGGATAAGTGCAGCATACTTCTTTGCCACATCAGAGGAATGTCTTTATTAACACAGTGATGAGGAATGAAAAGAACTTCACATCTACATTTGAAACAGGAAGAAAGTTGTATGAAATACAACATATTTTTTTTTTACTGTGTATAAACAGCAAATTAAACACTGCAAAGTATTTGCTCCTCAACTACCATTTTTAACCGTTTCTGTAAATGATGACTTCTCCAGAATCACTCTTTCAGCATCTACAAAACAAATAATTCCTTTAATCAGGATTTAGCTTATTAGCACAACAATGAGACAGACTTGAGAAATTATTTTCAAACTGCTAAGAGTCCTGGATTATTTCAGCCTGGAAACTCCATTTTACCAACTTTCTCACTCTCGTTTTGCAACCTCAGCCATACTAAATAATTTCCTGAAGCTAATAAAGGCTGAATTTATATGTCAGTCTTCACCTTGATCCTCCTCTCAGTACAGTAACTGCTGCTCTTGCAGAGGCCTGCTGGGTTGTTGTGGTTTCTCTATCCTACTGTGGGTTTTATGTATTTAAACGTGCTGGTTTCTTGTATTATTAAAGTCTCTCATTGGGGCAATATTATTGTACAGGAGTGTTGATTTAGAGAACCCTTTCTGAACACACAAATTCACTGTCAGTAGCCAGCAGAAGGCAGAAGAAAATATTCAACACTTTGTTATCAGTTTGGATGCAATACTCTGATCTTATATCTAGCCCAGAAAACCTCAGTGGGACCCATAAATTATAGATCACCAGTACAGAGGTTAACAGCTGGAAAAAAATACATACTTGAAATCAGTAGTATCTGAATCATCACATCTATTTTTTTTTTGTTCAAAGCACAGGCAAAATCTCCAGTGCCTCTGTTACTTCAGTCCTTGAGGTATATGTATTGTGATAATAAAAGAAGAGACATTCTCCACAGGGCTCCACTTCTTTCCATACACAAAATGAATGGTATTTATTTTATAAACAGTACTTTGTGTTTCCCATATTGTTTGTTGTGCAGTTGGGGTATTTCTCAGGTTCCGTGTTGTTTATGTATGTACACAAATTGTACTCTATGCTGAAAACAAAATGGTGACTTTTATTCTGAGTTTTTGCATGTTGCTTGTCGATATAGAATCTGATGCACTTCATAAATATTTACAACTATATGAAAAGCTGTTCATTAACCACCATTCTGTATGCACAAAGAAATTAAGGACTGAAGTTTTCACTAAATCTTAGGTGTCTAACTTGACATGCCTAAGACCCGAACTTTTAGTTGTTAGTATTAGACATTTCTGCTTCCCAATGTCTGTAGTTGGTTGCAGTCCCACACAAGACCTCATCCCCTCTTTCCATTTAGAGGTTCAGAATCTCAGTGGACAAGGTGTGCAGCAATCCAGTGCTGTCTGAGGGATAAAAAGGCAATTTTTCAATGATTTATCATGTCTGATTCCCATCCAGATTCAGACAGAAAAAGACAGATATTCTTGGCATGCCTCTGACAAGGACTACTCCCACTAAGACTGAAATTCAAGATGACTTTTCAAATCACAGATGACAAAAGTTTTTCAGAAGAGATCAAGCCTTACTGCTCCATCTCCCTTGAAAAAAAGCAATCAGAAGGCAGGGAGGAGAAAAAAAAAAAACAAAACAAAACAAGAAAAAGACACAGCCCAAAATCCTGAGCCACTTTGGAACTGCTCCTAAAAATGAAGTGTGAAATAGTCCCACAGAGTTTCTATATGGTGGCTGGAGTCTGGCAAAGTTTATACAGCAGTGTAAAGAAGTCCTTGTAATGATGGATGATACCATTAGCCCTGCCTGTAATATAAAAATTATAGTCACTGTTCACTTCTCCTTATAAAGGCAACTCTTTTTTTCTTTCCAGAAACCTCACTGTCATGACTGATAAGGAGGGAGTGATGTTAGGACAGAAGAACAAATACAAGAACTAAATAACTGGAAGAAGATAAGGAAGAGACACCAAAGAGGTAGCTGGAAAAGGGTATGGGCTTTTTTTTTCTTTTTCTTTTTTTTAATCAGGCTTTCAATCAGGAAAAAAAAACAACATAGGCACTAATTGCTCAGCTGAGGAACTGACTAGCATGAGGGGAGAAAAGAGTTGAGCTAAGTGTCGTGCAGTTGTAGGAGGCACATTGAATAGACTGCTTGTGTCCACTAGCTTTGGCCTTTCCAGTTACACTTCATACTGCCCATTTCAGACAAACAAAAGTCAGCAAATGATGTAAGCAAGTGCTTAAGTTAATTTTTATTCTTCCTTTGATAAAGATTTTGTACAACATTGAATAAATATTATGCAACATATTTTTATTTCTCATACTTAAAAATACTTCCTATTTGTCTGTCTTAACAGACATGTTTCAGGGTTGTTACATAGAAGGACGTAAACTCATGATAGAGTCAGTTATTGGCCTCATTGACGCCGGTGGTAAAACTCTTCTTTCGTGGGAATAGGATTTCATCAGAGTATTTAGCTTAATTTCTAGCTGTTGTTTACATTCATGTGTATTTGAGACATTTCACTAGTACAGAAATCTCCTATAAAAGAATTCTGTAGTAGTAAATCTTTCACACTCTCAATCATTATTTTAAATGGAAACTTTATGCATAACTACGTTAGTGCCATAAAGTAAAATTAAATTACATTAAAAATTATGCATAAAAAGAAACATGGAAAATGCAAAAATATTTTAATAATTTTAAAACCTCATGAAGGCCACAGCATAATTTTCAGCCAAAATATTTCTAAAACTGTCAGCCCACAAGAACTGTGGAACACCCATGTGGAAACATGTTTTTAATTTTGGAGTAAATATTTTTTCCTCATACATAGAAGTCTTTTCTTTAAATAGTATAAGACAGCCCAAAATAGAGAGGAAGCTAAGCAGTTTTGTTGTGCAATTAAAAGTGAATTATACATAGCTAAAATCAAAGTTACATCTGAAAATTTTTGAAAAATAAATGTATCAGAAAGTGAGGCTTATAAAAGTGAGGCCTCGGAAATCTCTTAATGTAGGGGGTTTAGTTTTCCAAGTACCATTCATCTGATTATTGTATGTTTGGGCACTTGAAGTGTGAATCTACTGACTGTGGACCTTCATGATTAGAAGCTCACAGTCAATACAATGTGAAGACTTATCAGTGTTCTAGATAATAAGGGATGTCACTGGATGTCACTGGGAGCAAAAGCTCAGAACACAACAAAGGAGTTCTCTCTCAAAATACCTTTAGAAGAGCAGTTACTTGAAAGTTCTAAGCTGTTCCTAATCTATGTTGTCTCAATGCAGCTTTAACAAACATTAGGATCAGCTTCCAGGACTTGTGTATACTCTGTGACTGAGGACGGCAAATTAGAAGTCCTAAAAACAAAAGTTAGTTTCCAGAAATGAAATTCATCATCAGAACAAGAACAACTAGTCTTTTCTCATCTTTTTAGCTTCAAGCACATAAAAGAACAGCACCTATTTCACACATCTTTCCTGTCATTAACCTTTTGTACTCTGCACATCTTGAGTATGAAAGACACCTTCCTGTCTTCTCACAGCCCTGAAAACTGGCATTTTCTATCCATGCAAAAAGCAGAGGAAATAAATCAATAATATCAATTTTGTCATCAAGCAGCAATATCAATTGCTGAATATTATTTTTCATCTTTCAAATGATCTGACTTCTGTGCTATGCTTTTCCTAGAGGCAAAATGATGTGCTTCTTATTTTATATGTTTTCTCTGTTCATTTGCATGTGGGGTCTTATATTGCCTTATGTGATAAGAATGTTTGGTCACAAGTTTCCCAACTATATGCCAGAAAAAGTTCAGAGAAAGTTAACAATAGCAATCAGGAGTGTGAGAAATTGTATACAATGAATGTTTGAAAAGATTGCCTACGTAGGAAACAGTGCATAGAATTGTTATAATCAAGTAGAAAAAATAATGAGTAGTATGAAGCATTAGAAAACAGCATATTCAACCAAAGTTGAAGTTGACAGATTAAAAATCAATAAGTACTTTTGTATAGTACATAATTATTCACCAGCACTGTTAGTCACAGGGAGTTTCAAAGATATGCAAGACTGAAAACTCTTTGCATATTTACATATCTATTTCAATGTAGTCCAGAATAAAATTTAACATCATAATTTTGGAAGACATTTGAAATTAGTGGCTCAGTATCTCTAAATACAGATCACATGAGAAAGGTTTACTTAGATTTGCCTTCAACAGAATTTTGCTGAACATTTTTATCAGTAAAAAAAATGTGGCAGTGATGAAGACAAAATATCAGTCTAAACTCTCTGTTGGTCTAATCCAGCACAGCCACTAGTTGCCAATAGATAAGATGCCAGTATGTTGTTATGTGACAGAAAGCTGGAGGAGCACAGAGGCACTACAGCAGGGTTGGGGGAACCCCCATATCCTAAGCAGAGAAGCAAGCCCCAGCCCCACAAGGGCTGTCCCAGGAGACTGTCAACTCATGGGTGGGGGAAGCACCCATTGGGATGAGTCAGTGGAAAGGGTCTGCAGAGCACTGTTGGTCTGAGGGGGGCGTTACTGCCTATAGGACTCATTATGGGAGGGGCATTTGGGGATTCTATCAGAGAACATATATTGTGATGTTTGGGATAAAGTATAATGAGATGTTTAGGGGAAGGATCAAAGGTGTGCCTTTCGTGGGTGTACATCTCAGTGTGTGATTGCTATTGAATAACAAGCTGGACTCATCAGTGGATAGGGTAAGAGGCTTTGGAGACTGGTATTGGAGTGGCCCCAAGTCTGAGGTGGATACTGGATAGACAAGAGGGTTTGAGTTGGCTACTGGAGGAAGTAGGAGGTCCAAGCTACACATTGGAGAGACTGGATTGGGGTTATCTACCAGTGACGTCTTTGGTCTAGAGCATCTATCAGGAAGACCCTTTTGCATCTGTGTGTTTGTGAGACAACTGCAAATCAGCACAATACTGACTGGAGCTGGGACACGGTGCAGTAGCAACTTTGCCTCTACTGTGGTATTTAGCGACCACTAACAGGTTCAACAGCAGATTTCACAAAGGCAGTATAAAACCCCAAATAAAAATAGCTTTCTCCCATGGTGTTCTGTATAAATACTGGCCAACAAGTAAACCATGCAGTTGATCATAATGACTGCATTCTGCTTTTACTGCATTTTCAAATACTTATGCTGAATTATCCTTGGATGTTACTACTTTTTATAACATCTTTAGCTGCAAAATACCCTACTAACATGAAAAATGCTAAAATTGTTTCTGAAAAGAAATCTCTATTTACCTCTTAATATTGCTTTTATTTATGATCAATGTACCCACCTCTGACATTACAAATCTCTTCATAGCATAAATTAGCAATGTAATTTTAAAAACAGAAAGCTTCTCTGGAGCTTTACAGAGGAGATCACATTTACTTTACAGTTGCTTGTTAATTACTTTAGTGCCTAAGGATGTACAACATATGTCCTGCAAAGAGGCACCCATATGGTTGTACAGTGTATGTCCTAGCACTCTGTTGCCACAGACTGGAAAACAGACTTCTGTTTAAAATGCATGGCCCATTGCATGATGGAAGGTGTGACATATAAAGAATTGTAATTGACAACAGTGAAGCCCTACACCTGTCACAGTGCTGTGGTAGGAGGATATGTATGCTCTTTTGCTGAGAAGTGGAAAGGAGAAAAGATTTCCTTCAGTGAAGAAACAATTTAAAATATTTAATAATTTTGTTCAGAGGAGATTTTGTTTCTCAACTGTCTGATTTATTCATGTTACTGTAACTCAACTATATCTCAGTTTTGATTCAATACCTATTTTGAGGCCTAAACACTGTAAATAGTCTAGCTTTTAGCCTTTCAGATTTCTGGTGGGTATCATGGACGTAGCTGACTATTCAGAAAAATGCAAGAATGTGCACAGCTGTCAGAAACTCAACAGTTGTGGATGACCATCTTGGACTAAGGCAAACCTATTCCAACAAAATAATTGCACTCTGGCACTCATATTTAAGGTTCATTCTACTTAGCTTTAGCTCTGTCAATGAAATGCTTAGGTAAGGAACTAGTCTAAGGAAAGGATTAGTATTGCCTATCCTTAGCTATTTATAGTATTACTAGAGCCTGAGCTAGTCATCTAGGCTTTCACTGCAGTACTGCAGAGAGACAAGTGTCTCTAGAACAATGCTTAGAGATTTCCCTTAGGGTAGGAGGAATCACTCTGGAAATGCTCAGCTTTTTTCCACTGACTGACTAGGAACTTAAGGGATTTCTCTCATCTTAACATTGACAGCCAGTTTACAAGCCTGGTGTTTCTAAATGGTGAATATAAATTGAAAGACATCTCTGAGTAAGTCACCCTATCTGTAACCTGACTTGTTCTTCAGTGGTGCCTTTCTCACTTCATTGACTACAGAGGAAGTGTAGGAGCACTCCTACACTGGAAGCATCTTTTACCTCAGGTATTTCACTGACATGCTTAGGTTATGTGAGATAATTAACATTTATGTGACATTTGGCAGCAGCCTGAGTGCTTTGCTGAAGTACCTGTTTCTCCTCCAGGTTACAGTATCTTCCCTATCATTATCCTTTTTGAGTTTTTGCTCACAAAGAATGAGAGTATATGACAGAATTAATTTTTCCTGTTTAATTTTCCCCCATGGTGTAAATTTACTAGGGTAACTTATTATCATAACAGATCAAACTTACTTCTTTCCATTTGAAGTGGGGATGGGTAGCTAAAAAATCACACCATCTCAGGGTGTAATAGTGAAGCAAGCCATTTCTGAATTCTTCTGTTGATCCAGAGAATAGATTTTTTTTTTTTTCTATTATTCTAACTTTTATTCTAACTTGCTAACTGAAGAGCTGCAGCACAGCAGAATTAAGGTTTGGTGTTGTTTTTTGTGAGAAGTTATTTTAAAATTCCATGCAGAAAATCTACTCAAAAATGTTTTCATCTTCAGCTTCTAGAATTTTAAAGATAACAGGACTGATAATTCAGAGAACTGTATCACAACAGACAAGTCAAGTAAGAGGTATTTAAGAGAGCAAAGAGTTAAACTGTCAATTAATTGTCATCTTAAGGGCTTTTGCAGTCTTCCTACATTAATTTTTTGTAGAATAAACAAACTCTTCATCTTTATTCAGATGCTCTGAGTTAAAATGCATGTCTTTAAAAATATACTCAGATCTAATTATAGGTTATAAATCTTTTAATAGTATAGAGACCATGTCATTATTCTACATGTGACTGTTAGTCTATGAGTTTTTTCATCTTTCAGACCTACAACAGACCAAAGAATGCTTCCTTACTTTATTGTTTATTGCTTTTATACGATGCCTCTCAATTTCATCCGTTACATATAAAAGTATCATTTGTCCCTCCAGGAAGCCTCATTCATTTCTAGGTACATTCTAGTTAGTTACTCATGTGATGCCTTTCCTTAAAGGTTTTTGTCCTTACATTTTTTCCACTTCATGTAATTTGTAAAGTCTTTCCCAGATCATGTCACTAAAATAAAGTACTTAACAGAATTCATAGTAACTGATACCAGGAACATAATCTTGTAAATGCTCAGAAGAAGCTTCTTATACAAGTAGATTATTCCTTCACTGCATTATTGATTCTTGCACCTCACTCTGAGCCATATGGTAATACCTACTGCTAGACATAAGGTTTCTAGGAATCTCATCTAGCTCTGTAAGGATGCTAGAAGCACATGGAGTTCAGTGTTTGTTGGTTCAACATCTAGCTGGTGCAAAGTAAACTATCCTTATAACTTTCCTGTTGGGCAAACTGTTGTTACTTAAGAATCTTTGCTGGGCATGGGAGTTAAATGGTTGAGAGCCCATTTCATTGCAGAGTTGGAAGAAAAGAGGTAGGTGACTAAAAATAAGTGTTCCATTGTCAAGGGTTAGAACTGAGACTGCTGCTAGACTAATGAAGATGCTCTCTGTTAACCCCTCTCCCTTCCCAAATGGGATGAGAAAGGGAATAAGGGAGAGATACTTAAAAAAACACTAACACAATTTTAATCAAAATAACAATAAAATTAAGGGAAATATATGCAAAACTAGTATTGAACCCAACCTCCCCGATGTCAGTTACAACACTGTCACCACTGATGCTGTGGGCAGACACTGGGGAAGTCCAATACTGAACTCAGTGGCAGACAAGAGCAGTATTCAGGAATGCACATATTGGGATGGAAAGCAGAATGGACAGAGGGATGCTGGCCATTGAAGAAGAGGGATTAACCCTTGTGATCAATTAGCTATGATGTATATGGGATGGAATACCTTGTTGGTCAGTTTAGGGTCACCTGTCCTCTCCTTCCTGCAGGTGTGACCACTTAACTTACCCCCCAATGTGGTACGCAAGATTTAGCAGTGACTTTGGTCTTCATCGGAGTAAGTATAAGCAAGAGCCTTTTTGTATATCAATCCTTGGTAGTTATTATGAGCATCAAACATTATTATTTCTAGAAACAGACAGTGTTTGCAAAAATATGCCATTAAATTCAGAAAGTACAGTTACTTAGAGATGTAGCTAAAAAGTAAAATCACTGAACAGAATTAGTTTTGTTCTAGCTCAAACCAGGATATCCATCCATATTTTTCCTGAAAAATATTTTATTTACAAATACTTCCTGTGGAATTCATTTAATTATGTTTCCATAAACAGTACTGCTTTGATCCTTGTAATGATCTCACGATATCAGTTTTAAAATTGCAGAATTCATCATCTATGATTATTTCTGTTTTAATAGAAAACCAGATTTTTTTCAGTTCATCCACTCTGAAAACCCATTCTCCTAGCACTATCACAGATTAACATTTTTTGGCAAGAGTCACCATAAAGAGCAAAGCACAGTTTCAAAACTTCTGGCTCCAAGGAAAACCAGCAGTAAACAAAATAAACTTTACTCAATATACATTTTTTGTTAACATTTGAACTGCAGAACAGTGAAACACAGATATGCATGACAGAGTGCATACATGGCAATGATATGACATCTATGTCCACTTACTATCTCAGTATACGCATTAGCATTCAGAATGGCTAAATTTTACCTTGAAGGCCACTAACAGGTGGCCAGTTTACTTGAGAAGAAATGTAGTGTTACTTAGTTCATATCCAAGATTTAGTTTCAAAGCTTGTTTTGGGTAGTTTTCAGGAGAGAAAATCTGCATAAATGCAACTTTAATGCAAAAGAAACATAAATGGGAACTTTTCTCCCAACCTTTCTTCAGGCAAGTTGTTTTGATTGATTTAAGGCAAATAAGCACATATATATGTTTATAGGTAGCTCACAGCTGGTTTAGTGACAAAAGCCAGTACAGAAACTTGTCACCCATAATATTTTCCTTTCATTTTATTACCTCTCTAGTTTTTACTTATCCAACCCAAGAAGATTTAGGCTATTTATATTTTATTCTTTTTTTTTTTTTTTCTATACTTTATCTGGTTTAGTTATACTATTTAGGGTCTTATTAATAGATTACAGTCTACTGATGTTAAATCAGTTGCTAGCCTTAATTAGCTGCTAGACCTGACTGAAGGTGTATCTAAAACTATATATGGTGCTTGTAAAAATTTAAATTAGCTTATAGGGCAAAAATACTTTGTTGTCAATGGAGCATATTAAAATTGTCTAAGCTTGCACTATTAGTCTGTGATTTGCTTTTACGTATAAAGAATGGCACTCATTACTGTAATTTTGAGCTCTACTATTATATAGAGCTAGAAGCTTGGTGCAGTATTTTATTTTAGAACACATTACATATGGAGAACAAGGAGGCAAGGAAAATAATCAGCTGCAACAGCAAAATCTGAAATAATTGAGATAGGATTTTCATTAAAAGCCTACCTTTTTGAATTCAGGCTTATTGTCTTTAAAATTAGCATGTATATTTGAAGAAAAGCTGTTTGGAATGATTTATTAAAAATCTAGAATTTTATTTTTGAATTATTAGCAACAAGATATTATTTTGATAGGAGAAAAAGAAATCGTAATAGTATACAGCAAGACAAAGTTGAAGATGATGTATTTGTGATTTTGAACAAGTTTCAGTTCATAAACATGCCTGGATGTCAAGTTACTATTGATGTACTTAATGAGCCAATGGAATTATGCAGGTGTTTAATCTCTGTACACAGTCTCCTAGGAATGAGAAATGTTTTGGTTGTGAAAGACAGCTAGATCCTTGCTTTACTTATATGTTGAGACACAGCCTTAAGTCATTCATGGTAACCCACATAATGCTTTGGTGAAAATGCACTAAATCCTGATGTTTACTGTATAGATGCAATTGACACATTATTTTAGTTTATGGTTTCACAACTTTTTTGATAAAGCTTTTATATTCCAGTTAATTATCTTAATTTCAAGTAGTTGTTGTATTGTGGTTTTGGTTTGGTTTTTGTTTGGTTGTTTTTTTATGGGAAACCAAATATTTTCAGCAAATTTATCTCAGGTCATGGGCTTGCAAAATAAACAATGCCAAGACATTTTTCCATTTTCTGCAAAGGATAGATTTCACAAAGTCTCCAGATGGTGGATGGTAAAAGATACCTCTGGACATTGTCTAGTTCCCCTGCTCAAGCAGAGTAATCTTAGAGCAGTTAGCCTGGAAATCTGCCCATCAGAATGTGCCACATTATCTTGGGGTGACCCACTTTTCAGTGCTCTTTTCTTGATTACAAGGCCTGTCTTGTCCATTCTTGCACCCTTTGCTTGCCAACCCTGCCCACCCATTCCTTGCAGATTTGAACAGCATAGCTCTCTCTCTCTCCCTCCCTCCATTCCTCATTTAAAGTTCTCCTCACCAGCTAGGCCAGCTTATTGGCAAAGATGCTTTCACCTCACTTGGTCAGATAGCAGTCCTTGATCCTCAGAGATGTGAAAACTAAATCCTTGCTGTTGACATTAGTTCCACAACTACCACCAGTTATTGACCCACAAGATCTATCCGCTCCTTAAGCTATTCCCCTTCACTGGCAGGAATGAGGTGAAGACCACCTGGGCCCTCTTACCCTTGGCCCTCACTCCCAGAGCTATGCAGTCACACTTGATTTACTGCAGGTCTCTCCTAGCAATATTGATGGTGCCCAAGTGGAAGAACTGTGTGGAGTAATCGAGACCAGACCAGCCTTGACATCCTGTCCACCACAGCCCAGATATGAGCCACAAGCAAGCAGCAAACCTCCCTAAAGAATGGGGAAGGTCAGCAAACAGGGACCTCCACCTCCCCCAGCAGTGAGTGTCCCACTGCAATCCCCGCCCCCCCCTTCCTGCAGGCACTGCTGTGCAGCTCAGTTGCAGCTGGCTCAGAGCCTTTGTGGGGCACAGCTCCCAGCCCCTTCACTGTTACCAGAACACTGACCTTTTCTGTGGTTACATATCTGCTAGTGGACCAGAAGACTCAGAGAATATCCAGTCAATCAAATAGCTTGGCTAATTAGCAATAACCAGCCATCAACATCCTCCCACGTAAGCTTGTAGACTAGAACTCACACTAGAAGAAATAGTCATAACTTCTGTTATCAGTGCAACTGATTCGCTTAAGATTCTCAGCTCTCTCCAATCAGTGTGCTGCTCCAATGCTGCTGCTGTAAATATTCATTTCATGATTTGAAGACTGAAGTAAATGAGTGGAAGATTGCATGTATGGAACTAAAAAGGTAAATTAAGTTCTTAGTAGCAGGTAGTTTCTCTTCCCAAAACACATTATGATTTTAAATGGCTCTGTAATTCTATCACCATTGCATATTTTTTTGTCCCTCCTAAGCCATAAGATTGTGAACAGTCAGGGAAAAAAACCTATATAATAGTCAAACTATTTAAAATTCCTTTTTAAAAATACGTAATCCAAAGCCGTGTATATCCAAGCAGAGTGCATAAACATTGTCTTAGGTAGAGTTTTATTTTGACACTATTTGTCATGCTTTTCTGACACCCTCCTAAAGATGGACTGCCATTCCTTGGAAGGCCTTAAAATTACAATGCATTGCAATACATTGATAGAGAGCTATTGTTTGATCCACAGTCCTCATTTGCTTTTGTATTCTAAAAGCCTAAAGCCTAAAGGTCACTCAGATACAGTATGTAAGCTCTTTTATTTTTTTTCTTCTTTTAGTTTCTCATAGACATAAGGATCTAAAATGTTGGAAGTATCTCCACAAGAATTGCTTTACAATTAAACATAAAAACACATACCTGCATTTTAATCAAATATTCCTCTTGTACCCTCAAGAAGTCATGTTCCCCAGATGTGAACATTCCTTCAAAAGTCAATGCTGTATTCTATCAGATTTATTGAAAATAGATTGGTTTTCTCTGTAGTGCAAATAGGAGGCAACCATATTAATTTTTAAAGAATTCTTATTTTCAAAGCTTAATTCAAGGAGAGGAACCTCAAGTCACATTTTGACTGCTAATCTCACACTACACTGCATATCAAAGGTTTCTGCTCTTCAGACACATAAAACAAGAATCAGCATAAATCCATTGTCATTCCTTATGGCTGAAATTTTTCATTGGTGATAAATATTCTTCATGGCAATAGGCAGAATTGGAAGATCTCTGTGAAACATGGGGAGATTTTTATTCTTGTTGTGATCACCAGACAAACAAATACAAAAGTAGAATATTTCATTGTGTTTCTTCAGTACAACTACATGCCCATAACAGTCTTCAAAAAAAAGTATAGTTTAGACTGTATACAGTCCCATATACTTTTATACAGTTCTGGTTCCAGGGGACTTTATTGCAAATTTGAATTTATTTAATGCTACATGCTAAACAGGTGCCAGGTGAAAGAAAGGGAATTTGGGTTAGGCAAGCAGATGGTGTACATCCAAAGAACATAATTTTGTCACAAAGATAAAATTTCCCAAGTAAGGTAGTAAAAGAGTATTTGCTCCTACAAAACTCTGAAAACCTGAAATAAAAAATTAACCCAGAATCAAAAGTATGAAGTATTAGGAAATCAAATGAAAATTATTGTCAAAAGAGCTTTCTTGAGGTCAAGGGGCTAACTCACTAGTCCAACAGAAAAATATTTTATATTTCACTAAATCTAAGTGCCATAGCGTAGATTAAGTACCCCATTCCTCATTTTATACAAAATTTATGGATAAACCACTGCACAAATGGGGAAATTGCTTATGATCTAGGTAACAGTAGTTTAGCTAAACCAAATGCAAACCCTGCTGCATGGAAAGAACTGGCATAAATGCTGGCAATCTGAGGGAATTGCACTGCTTTCACAGTATATATAAATGTCATACAGTTGAAGTCACCAATATCTATTGAATGTCTAGGCAAAATGTTAGTCTAAGTCTTAAAAAAGTTTGTATAAAACAATCAGGAAAGATACCAGAATATATTGTGGTATGAACTTGCAGCATAGGCCAGTAGTGGATAACATGACACATTATTGAAAAGTAGAGATAGTAACCATTAATTCCCATCTAAAAATTCCCAAAGTACTTTATAATCACATAACATACCAATCATATGGAAACCCTTTGAACAAAGGCTGGTACAGCACACCATTTGGAAGAGACTTTTCTGCCCTGCTTTGATTTGCCTTGTGGTACAAGTTAGGGGAATTACTTCATTAAAATGTGTTATGTAACAAGGAAGCAGCAATCTTAAATATTAAACCACACAATACCATTTTTAAGTTCATGATATGTCATATATCTTTAAGTCCTCCTGTCAAAAGGACCTTCAGACCAAATGGCCAACCATTCTTCTCAAAGGCAGCTTATGTTTAGACAGAACAGAGAAACAGTGAGTAACATAGAAGCTGAAGCTTATCTTCCCAAGGCTGTCTGAACTCTAAAGATCAGAGGGACAATTAAAGACATTACTCAAGTCAGGAAGTGAGGAAAGCTTGTACAAAGGAGAGGTCATGATGGTAGAGGAAATTACTTTACAGCTGAAAGAGAAGACAAGTTATCTTTGGCATAAAACATCTTTGGCCAGATAAGAAATATGTTAATTAAAAAACAAACCAAATAAAATCCACAAACTAATAATCACATGCCTACAAAATGTAATTAAAGTCCTTAAAGGCAAAGCGCAAATAATATTATGGAGTGTAATGCCTATGTCAAGTAAAATAATATGAGCATAGATCTACATCATCAGGGTATTTTAATACTGGGTCCTATTTTTCCCCACATTTTTATCAGTTACCTGGATGATCACACAGAATGGATCCTATGCATTACTTTAAGGCAGAAATTAACATGACAATGAAGCGATCCTCAGTCCAGAGTTACCCTGAGAAATCTGATATTTGTACTTGTGGAAACCTCCTAAAGTTAACAGGACTTTCAGGTTCCCACACCTAGAACAGAACAAATCCCATGCATCTGTGCATGTTTGAGAAGTGACTCACTGAAAAGGAGTTTGCTGAAAATTGCCTGAAGGATAAGGTGGTATCCAGGTCATTGTAAGTGAGGCAAATCACATACTAGGTTATGTTAAGAGGCATGTAGTCAGCAGACTGAGTAAAGTTATGGTCATACTGATTTGGCACTGGTGAAGCTCCATATGGAAAAATGTGCCTAGTTTTGTCCCAGGGCCCCTAATCCATAGGTCTTATGGAAACTGAAGTGGGTCTATCAGATGCCTACAAAGATGTTAGGGTCTTAGCCCACATGGACTAAAAGGAGAGGTTGTGGAATCTGGTCTTGTTTATAAGAGGAGCAAGGGTGACCTAGTGGCTGCCTGGAATTACTTAGAGGGCTGCTACTAACATGAGGCAGTCAAGCTCTTTGTATTAACATGCAGCAAATTTTTGATATAACAGTGGGCAAAACTTCTAGAACTGTGAAAATTCAGGTCCAATGTTAGGAAATTCTTTTCTTTAGCAGACAATACAGCACCAGAAAAGCAATGCAGCTAAGTAATTGATTTGAAAATGGGAGGTTACCACAGAAAACTATACTTAAAACTAATCTTTTCTTCAAGGCCACATTTAATGTTGAGAGACATCGCTTGAATATATTTCATCCTTATGGCAAAGGCTTTCTTCTATAGAGATCTTGCAGAGGTTACTTTGAAACTGACAATGAAGTGCTTCCTATCCTGCAGCTACTTAACTGGAAGACTTAGATAGATTGTATTTATTTGAGAAGTTTGAAGTTCTGTTCTTTCCCTCTCTCTCTTTTTTTTTGGTTTTTGTTTGTTTGTTTGTTTGTTTGTTTGTTCTCAGCCCGAGTTTCCAGAGTAGTGGAAATTTACTTGACTGTAGTAGAACTAGGTTCTGATCTCAGGCTTAGGGCTGCTTGCAAGTGCATGTTCCCTCTGTCTGACACAGCTGTGCAGGGATTCATATCAAGCAGTGCTTTCAGAAGAGGATACCTAAACATTTCTCTTACAAAAAAATGTAAAACTAGGCTTAATATGTGCACAGCTTGAACAATGAACTTAGAATATAGGAAATTTTGAATAAGACTTTTGTCTTATTCTTAGAAACAAAATGATTCATACCCAAGTCTTCCTTTCATTTACTGTGACATTTCCAGAAAATGTACTATCATTCCAGGAACGCTTTCATTGGTTTCAAAGTTATAAAAAAATCCAGAGTCCTCTCTAGGCTCCTAGAAAAAGTTTTTATATTCAGATTGTGAGTATATGATCCTGAATCTTTCATTTTGCCAGCTTACATGACACCAAGCTTTGGAAATTTCTTTACTCAAAGTAATTTTCTATGGTCTTTTACTCTCAGCAGAGGACTAATCCCTCTCTTCCTTTCAGGGGATTCTAGCCTCCAGAATGTTACAATGTACATTAAAAACAATTACAACAAGCAACTTTTCCCTCTGCTTCCCGGGTGCTCTCTTTAAACATAACAGACTTTACAAACAGAAAGAGTATCATCCATCACAATATCTGAAAAATTAAATCAGATCTGGTAAAAATTCAGAAAACCTAAATATAAATAATGCTAAAAATGTTGCCTGTTGTGCATAGGTACTCACGCAAATAAGCATATCTAGACCCTCAGAGGTACGTATATGCACAAGTCAATATAGATAGTTTATCTGAATTGCTCCATATATACAGAAATCGCTACAAAAGTACTAACTCCATGCAAAACCATGCCATCTCCACTGAGGCTTAGTAGCTCAAGTACAGCACTGTGCAAATGATCAGAGCCACTGGATTTTGAATCTGGGATTGAAGTCAAGTATACTGAAATATTGCTATTAATTCCACAAACTGGTGTCCCAGCTGAGTTCAATACCTGATTAGAAAAAGAGGAACTCTCCTTCCCCCCCTTGGTTTCTGGTATCAGCTCTGCAGTGGTGACTAACAGATGAAAGGCCGTTAGGAACAGATACAATTTTCTCACCATTAAAATTCATGATAAAAAGCAAGCCAATGCACCAAAGTCTGGCTTTATGCACTTCAGTGAGTGCTTCAAGATTATTGTTTAGGTTCAAAAAGGTAAAAAAAAAATAGTATCTCTGAATCTGGCAATATATCATACTTTGTATGTGGATTTAAGGAGCCAGCTGTAGGCTGTCAGGTCTAGTACTCAGCCAGAGCTAATCAGTTGAATATATAAAACTAGGAAGTGGGTAGGAGGTAAGTAAATATCATGAACATGTATGTTGCATCACCTCCTCTTCTTGTGTCATTAGTTGTATCAAAGTTATAATCAGATTATAAGTAGTTCCAGTGACTGAATTTATTTCTAAATGAAATGACTGTGTTTCCTGTGTTATAAACTGTATCTAACATCTTTATCATTGGCATGAGAAAAATACAAATACAAATTCTTCAACATATTGCAATATTATCTGTTATTCTCCTGGATATACCTGTTTCAGTGTTGAAGATCATAGCCTTAAGCCACCACTGTTGTCTGATAAATATAACCATTTGGAGTGCTACTAAAAAAATCAGTTCTATTATAATTTGATGATTCTTTTATGCAAACACTTCTGGAGAAAGTCTTAAGTCATCATTTTCCTTCCTAAGTATTATCTTTTTCTCAAAGAGAAATCGTGGAAACTGAACTTGAGTCTACTGAACCTCTCAGCAGGTTACCTAGAAAAAGAATAAGAAAAAAAATGTATTTCATCAACATAAGTTTGATACAGACCATCATAATTTTCAATATTACAGTAGAAAAATAGGTCCTTTAGGCCTATGTAATTTGAATTATGGTGGGCTAACTTTGTTAATGTCTGATAAAAGTTTCTTTGATCTGCTTTTTGAAAGGTCCACAGGTTTGGACCAGCTGCTTTTTAGCATTTCTATGGGTGCTTCTCCCATTGCTTCTTTTCATTCAAGGGTTTTGTGCCACTAGTAATCTAGTCCATGTGTACAGAGCAAACCTTGACTATGAAATTGAGTCCCGCTTCCATGTTTGTACTCTTTTAATAGCTTCTTTATTATTTGAATTTAGAAAGGTCAATGGCATCTTAAAAAAACAATACTTAAGAAAACATAAATGTGAAGTAATTATTCTCCCTCAGAAGAGATGCGCTCAGAGTCCTACAAATCATTTTTCCTTAATCGTGTTGTTAATGGGAGCTATGCAACAGAATGAAGAAAGATAAAGGCTTCTGCCAATGTTTAAAATGTTAAGATTAGTTACCGTAAGATGCTCAAAGTCAGTGTTTGCTAGCAAGATGTGTAGAAAGTACACATGCTTCATTATTGCTAATTTTGAAATAAGAATGCTTCACATAAAGCTATTACAAGAATGCTATGATTCTGTGGGTTTAATACATGAATTGAGTCAATAAATGAGAAAGATTAATTATTTTGGTGCACACTGTGCTACAATTTTTTTACTATGTAGTTCTGCATTTACCCAAATATCTGAAAAAGAGCCTTATTTCCTTGAAGGGGTATGAAGTACACAGATTTCACAGGTAGTGAAAAGTGATAGACCTCTCCTACCTTTGATAATAAGGACTCTGGATGAATGAGAAGAAACAACTGCCAGCCTTTTCTTCTTCTGTTTCAAATTCTTTGATATGAATAAATGGTGCAAAATTATAAATCAGCAGAGAAAAATATATCTGATATCCACACACGGGAAATGGTGCTTTTTGACTATACCAGTTTTTCCTGAGTGCTCTGTAGAGCCTGTTTGCACCAGATGTCTAGAATACAACACCCTCTTGCTACTGCCTCTGCCATATTAGGCCATTCATATGCACAGATCAGCATCCATTAGTGACATACCAGGCCATACATATGACAAAATACTTGCTTATTATGGACCCAGTCCATCTCTGTCTGAAGTAAGTGGAAAGACTCACGGACTCCAGTAAGAGTTGGTTCAGTCTCCTTTTGAGCACTAAGATTTATGTCATCCTTAACATTTCATTTCCTCAATTTTAAGCACTTGGATTTTGTAAATGATGTGCTGGATAAATACACTGTTGTGACTTAGCCAACTTAACTGGTATGAGAAAAAAAATCTTTTACTTTCAAATAAACTGAGGAATGGGTGATTAGGGTCGGTCAGTTGTTCAGCTGGCATAAACTTGCACTGATCCATGGATTTCAACTGACCTCTCAGTATTTGATCTGTCAGCAAATGGAATTCAAGAGGAAAGTTTATATTTATTTGGACAGGTCATGTATGGAGGTGCAGGCCACTTACCTGAGGATATAGTCTGAGCAAGAGAGTATTAGAGTACAGGCATTCTAGATCAGTTTATTTGACCCAAGCTTTTCCTCTCTAAAGCACAGAAATCACAGATATAAATATTATAGAGCAATTTTAAGAAGCTCATTAAAAAAAAAAATATTGCAGGAAAACCAAGTTTTTAACTTTTGGCTAATACTTGAGTTGAATGATTCTTATAAATAGTAACATCTAAATGTTATGGCATTATTGACATAGTTTCTGTGATATTGTTGTTTTCTTCATTCCAGAAAGACATCTCCCTATTACATTCACCAGAAAAATAGAGTTGTGTAATCAAAATTTACACTTTTAAGGTACTGAAGGAATTCAGATCTAAAATGTAGTTTTACAAGTCTGGAAGGAGATCTTCCTAAAAAAAGTTTTCAGCATAATAGTTTCAACAGTTACAGATCATTAAAGTAGTATAAGGAACATTTGCTTTATTGTATTTTTTACTATAAAAGCTGATTTAAAAAGGAAAGTGAATGTTGCGTGCTGCTATTTCACAGTCAGAACTAGGACCCTTTGTTACAAGAAATTATTGGGAAAAAAAAAAAAAGGCCTCGAATTGAGTAATCTAACATAATTATTTTCTTCTTCCATTATTATTCAAAGGAATTTTTACATCACCTGCCTTCCTTGCTCCTTGAACAGTATAAAAGAACTAAATAAGCCAGTCTGACTTATCACACAATATAAGAAAGTTACTGGTTTAACTCAGTGGGAAAAGGTTTCCGTGAAAGGCTCGGTCAACACCAGCAGTGCAGCATTGTTACAAGAGCAGAGCTTATTAAACCACTTTCCTAGACTAACAGTTATTTGAATAATGGTAATATTGCAACAGTGGTCAGATAGCTGTTTTTCCAAGTGGTGTGTCTGTAAGGCTTAGATATAATTAAATTAACTATGTGTTCTTAAAAAATAATAATAAAAAAATTATTCAGGCTGTAATTTTTACCACATTGCAACTATTTTGTGTAAGCTATTGTCAGGATTTGGTCAACATCATATGCACATTTCAGAATCTAGGATCAGTAACTTTTAATTTAAAACATTTATTTCTGTGCTTTGTTTTTTCCTTCCTTTTTTTAGAGACAGGTTAATCAATAGAGAACCATGAATAGCAATGACTATGATGGATAATATTAAGGGCTTGAGCCCTTTTCCCTAGAACTTGGCAGAAGTTTCTTCACTGACTTCAGCAGCAGCAGGGACAGATGCTAGGGTAACTACATGCATTAATTTAATATTTCATAAGGACACATGCAATGTTCATTGATTTGAGATGAAGCAGCTGTATAACTCTTCTCAAGATGTAGGGCAGAATGTTATCGAAACATTTACATAACAGCTTTCACCCTTAGTTTTATAAGCTGTGCAGTCTGACAGAGCAAAGTGAGGTGAGGCTTAGCTGGGTATCATTTTTCTTTTTTTGTCTTGAAGCAGAATAGTGCATTTTGTAAACTACCTAATTGATTTTAAAACTGCAGTGGATATTCTAGACAGTGGGGGAAAAAATCTAGTCAATTTTGCATAAACAGAAATGAAAAAAAAAAAAGGAATGTATGCAACCCTTGCACGTGATTTGCAGAGCCATCTGTTTCACTTACCTTCGTAATTGTCAGTTAATCAATTGTTAATTGTAAATGTCCCGTTGCTTAACAGCATTGTGTCTGCTATTACAATTCATTATCCCAAACACTTTACAGATCCATGAACTTCTCTGCTGATTCATAATTTATTAGAACTCATTTGTAGAGAGAGTATGTTACCTATATTCTATGTATGTGGCACATATATACATATAATAAATAATTATGTCAACTAGACAGTCACTTCACTGACCAGCTTAAGCCTAAAACAAGAGATGATAGACTCAAAAAACTGTCAGAAAGTTATGATATGGCAACATTCATAGTATAGGGAGCGGCCTTGCCCTGAAAGCAGTCAGCATTTGTTGAAACTGAAATAATTACTTCTGTTATCTATAGCATTTCATATAATATACATGAATGGTAAGTACAAATTTAGGAATCTTTAATTCATTATCCTTATTAAATTTTTGGTCTTAATCCCCCTTCTGCATTAGAATTATCTCAGCGTGCCTTATATTACCATGCCCAGCTTCTAGGAACGCCTTTCTCATGGACAGAGTATTTCACCAAGGAGCCATTTTTTATTCCTGAGAAGAAGTATATTATGGTTTAAAATATATCTAGGTTATATGGTATGAATTTGCTGTGTGGAATTAAGTATTATTATATCTGGATGATGTTGGACATTACAAATGTTGCCTAGCTTTATCTTAATTTTCACATTTATGGTATGTTGCATTTTATTTTGTAAAATGCAATGTGACTTCTTGAAGCTTATTTTGTGTCAAGTATCGAGTTGGAATTTAAAACTTTGCTTTGGGATAAATAGAAATGGCTAAACAACCTTTCCCCCTGTACTCATTCTGTTTTTCTGGACATTGTTTTACTAGGTATTGTGAAATTGTAAATTAGTAGAAAAGCTACTCGTTAATGACTTCATTTGCTTAAGCTTTAAGGAGTCAGTTTAAACAACGAGGATCCAAGGATTACTGTGATTCAATTGGGCTAATCAAATTTGGGAAGACTAGAAAATATGAGTATATATGTCTCATCGGCTCTTCTATTTCTAGAAACTTTCACAGAAATAAACATAAATAAAGAAATGACAGTACAATATATACAATATACAGAA
The DNA here is from genome assembly GCA_027560015.1 of Chloroceryle amazona. Taxonomy (NCBI): domain Eukaryota; kingdom Metazoa; phylum Chordata; class Aves; order Coraciiformes; family Cerylidae; genus Chloroceryle; species Chloroceryle amazona. Next base: position 28,857 of record JANHFX010023559.1, on the reverse strand, counting down.
AAAGTAAATTTTGCCACACTTCAACCCCAACAATAATCAGAAATTGTTTATGCTGTTCATTACTAAAGCGATCATATGTTGGCAATATGATGTGTCAGAGAAACTTTATATCTACAGATTATTATTTTAAATATTTGATAATAGAACAAAAACAGTAGAACTGAGCCAGCGGCCTTAAAAGCAAACAACAAGAACAAAAGTTCCATGAGGTGTGAATAAGTGACAACTTGCATTCCAGAATGTTATTTTTTTATTCCTTTTATGGGTATTTTTAAAAAGGATTTTATAACTGAGACCATTCAAAGAAAGTAAGATATCTATGACTAACAGTGAACTGGTGGTTCTCCTACACAGCATTCAGTGTGTGCATCTCCAGCTGTATGCAGTTACAGATAGTCATTCTGTGAGCTTGGTGCCTTCGGGGCAAGGTTACCATCTCTGAGTCAGATCAGTCTCTCAGATGAAGAATTTGAGGACTAGGGGTAGAAGTGTAAGTAAATGTAAGTTACTTTTGCCTTCCTGATTCCAGAGGCCCTGAAAACATTTATTCTCCTCAACCTAAACCAGAGCATCCTGGAAACTACTTGAAGTTATGATGACTTTTAATAGTCTCCGACGCTATATTTTGTCATCTTGGGTCAGTGTAACAAAGCAATCCAAACATAGTATCTTAGTTCCAACCATTCCTTCTTTGGATATGTATATGTAGTGAGAAGTTATATTTGGGGCATTTGCCGTGAATACATTAATTACTCAATGAGAAAACCCAGAAAAACAATAGTAATATTGTATAAGGGATAATTAACATCCATTACTCCATGAGCTGTTGCAATTGTGCTCTAATTAGTTCTTGATTTTGTTATAACAACATAGATAGACTAGATAATATCTACCATTATTGATCTGAATAGAAAGAATTAAAATTTATCATATTCATCACAAAGTTTAGGAGCTGTCCAGGCTAATTGAGAAGAGCTATGAATTTATTTATTTATTTTTAATTTATTTTGATTTTCAAGATTAACCTCATGATGCAAGAATGGGCTTCTAGATACAAAATGACACCTACAGGCCTAATCCTGTGCCTGTAGCCTTGAGAGTTATGTATTTATCTTTGGTCAATGAAGTAACTTAACCAACAAATGTTGCATTATGTGTGAGTTAGATGTGAAATGGAAGTCTCGGGTAAAAAGGATTTGATATCCACTTCCCTTCTACTTTGTAGAAGTAATTTGAGATCTCTTATTTCCTCAGCAGAAGTAATAAAAATAATGCCACAAGACCAGTGAAACAGAGGAGATAAAAATCTGTGTGAATTAAATATTAACATTATAATGAGACCAGTTCAATGGCAAGAGTTTACTTTTAAAATAAAAAATAAAATAATCTTAATTACCCTCATGAAAATCAGGTGAAATTACAAGAGATGCACATAGCTAGAACTTCTCTCTCCAAAGTGGATGATTCAGGGTAAATTCATAAGCCCAAATTTAGTAAGAAGTCGTGGTCTGATTTGGAAAGGAGATGTGTATCTATACCTTCTCTTGACCTTTGAAAGGTATTCAAAAGTCAAGTAATTTAAGAGTTTAAATATTAATATGTTTGGCTACAATAAGGAAAAAAATAAGGAGGTTTGCAAGGAAAAAGTTAGGAAAAAAGGAGACTGGAGAGTCTTTTCCTTACAAAATAATAGTAAAGGAGATGAAGTTTAACTAAGAGAAGTCTAGAAGGTGGGTTGATAGTGATGTAAAATTATTTAATGAGGAAGAGGATTTGATTATAGTGTTGTTTATCTGATAAATGCATAAAAAGATCCTATACCTAATAGTTTAAAATAGACAAGCTTAATCTAGAAAAATCTCCACATTTTTTTTATAGCACTGAGAGTTAGAATTGGAACCGCTTGTGTGTGCATGTATGCCACACATTTTAAAAAACAGATTGAGGCTCTACCTTCTAAAAAGCATACAGTTAAAACATCAATTAAAAAAATCTTCCATCTCATGTCAAACAATCAAAGATGATGTCAGACTGGATGATAAAGTTATTTTCAAGCCTTAGACAAAATTTGAACCCTTATTTTCCATTGTACAAACCCTCCTCTCTTTCCAAATTAAAATTTTAGAAAAAAAAAATTACTATTCATTTAAATTTACTTTTGATCTAAATAGTCTGGAAGTTATAATTTCACATGATATGCACTATTGTTCAAGTGTTATTTTCAGGTGAAACATTATAGAAATTACTAACAAAGCAACAAAACAGCATTATATTGCAATAAAAAAAAAATATGCAAAGAATGAGACCAGAGCAAGGGATAAAACCAACAAAACAACTGAATAAACCCAACAAAATGTCTGGGGTTAAGTCAAGCCAATGGCAATGATAGTGTGAAATTCTTTCTATACACTGCATGTTTTGATTATAGTTTTCAGGGAGGGAAAAAAAATATAATGTTTAAGAAGTGATCAGAATTGAAGTGAGAGGAGAAAAGATTAAGAGAATGAGGAGAGGGTTGGGAGAGGCATAAGAAACTGAGAAAACAAGGGGGACAAGAAGGGCTCTGATGAAAACAGAGGACTAGTCACTAGTAGAAACAAAGTTAGGAAAAAATGGCAAGTGTTGGGAAAAAACACAAGTGATGAGATTGAGAGATTGCAGGACATCAATTTAGTGGCCACAGTTATTAAGCAAGAGCCAATCATTTCCATGTCTGAAAGTTTCAGAATCACACTTTTGCTGTTTCACCCTTTTTTATAATTTAATACTTCCTCAGTTATCTTTTAGCAAAAATTTCTTCCACCTGGTTGCCTGCTATACATTCCATTTTAAAGCCATATGAGAGTATTTCCATTCAGGTGTTAATCAGCATTAGAGTAAGCTTTTATGTTAACTTCATAGCTTGACTGATCACAACATGTGTCTGTAAAACCCAAGGCCCCTTCCTTATTTCCTTTGACCAAGACTCTCCTCCTGTCCCCTGACTGCGGGTATTTCCATCCAGGCACATGCATCTGCTAGTAAACATCTCCTCCAGTCATCACCAACATTAGGCCTTATACAAATTTGTTTTTTCCCTAACTTCAGTTGCATGATTTGTACCTGTAGGCTGATTCCTTTGATCTAAAATGTCTAAATATTTCACTGTGACTGTATTACCTGTAATGGAGTCCATCTCCTTTACAGCATCATCAGAGCCTTTGATGTGGTTTTCTGGTTATGGGAACAAACTAAATCCTAATTAATTTATTACTGTAGGATTTGGGGCACTATAAGACATCTTCATAGCAAGTAGTAGCTATAACCATATATTTTATTACTTTTTAAAGTAATCCATTTGGGTTATGTAACTATAACCCCTCTGACAGTTTTATCATGCTTTTAGTGAATGTGAAATAATTTTATTCCCCTTTTGCCACGGAAAAAATCCTGCATTTTTCCATTATCATTGCTACCAGACAGCTGAAAAGTCTGCATATTTATGAAAAATGGATCAATGATTAAGATCAAAGCATCCTTGTATTGATCACAGGACACACTCATTTATTAGTATATTTAAATGAAATAATATTTAAAAATGAGTCCTCACCAAAAGCAAGTGAGTATGCCTCTGGTATTGACTTTGATATCCAAATATATCCTAAGGGCACACTTTTATCAGCCAATATAGAATATTCCTCATATGTAAATAGGTGGACTGATGCTATAGCACCTGAAAAGTAATGAAAATGCACCAAAAGATAATTGATATAGCTAAGAGATAATTGAAAAAAAACAAAAAAGAAAAAGAAGTTAAAAGTGCATTCACTATCATCCCAAGAGTCTTGGGGATTGATATAAGTTCAGTATGAATTCAAGGGCTGTGTATTCTAGGCAACATCAACAGAAATGCACCAGAAAATTCAATCTGTGGTTTGGCTGGTTGGTTTTTTTAAAGGAATTTAATGTAATAAATGCATGGGAAAATTGTCTGCAGGGCAGGACTGGGGCAGATGGGATTCCAAGGTGCCAGGAGAGTAAATAGAAAAAGAAAGTCATAAAGTCCATCTTTCTACTTTATGTTCATAAAGCATGTAATTTGGCAGCAGTCTGTAGGTAGGCAAATATCAGGTCTATAGCAGAGCTAATGAACACTCCCACTCTTTAAGTCATTTAAATGCAGCCACTGGGGCTATTACTCGTTCCATTTCAAGAAACAGGATCCCCAAATCCCCATGTTTGTTTATAGCTAGTCCTCTGTCAGCACCACCTAACCTGTTAGGCCAGCATAAAGTATATTTGAACTGTTCTGATTTAATACTTCTAGCTGTCTCCAGTAACAAAAGCTAAATTAGTGCTTGATGTTTACATCTGAAATACCTGTAAGTGCTCCATCTGATTTTAGGAGAATCTGGCCTGGACTGCAAGGGAGATGCTATGAGATTACACTTGGCATCTTTTTCCATCATTGCCCCACCTGCATTGTCAGTGGGGCAATGTACAATAGTATCATGCTTCCAGGGCATCAGGAAAGAGCCCTGGCTGATTTTGGTTGGGAAGGGAAGAAACCTTGAATCTACCAAATACTTGATGAGCCCTTGGTTTTGCAAGTGAGTGACACAAACACTCCATTTCACAATGTCTCCTGTTTGATGTGCCTGGAATCTGCCACCACTGATTTCAGCGGCTCCCAGCATAGCCTGCACCTCTATACCCTGCCACCTGCTTACCTTCATAACCAGGGAACATCTATACTCTGTATATACTCAGTAATACCATCAATACACTAATTCTTGGCTGGCAACCCCACTCAGGTGAGGCTACCTTACCACCATACATCAAAGGAATGCCCCACATACCTTAAAGGAATGCTGCACAGTCAAGGGGCTACATCCCTGACAGCAGCCCAGGTCCCAAGTTACCACTGCAATGACAAGTAGAGAATCACCTAGAATGCTGAGCACAGCCACAGCATCTGCCTGCCTTTTAGCCCATATCTGACAGCATGCTCAGCTGTTGGGACCCCTGCTCAGAAATCACAAAAACTTCCAGAAAAGTTGTCAGGTGACCAAAATATACTTGCATGTAAACCTAAGATGACACCTGTCAATCATAGTATGTCTTTCTGTCCAATACTACTACCATTTGTTGTCTTTGACACTAAACTCTTTTATAAAAACAGTTGTTATCTGCCTCAGCTTGTCCCCTACTTTTACCTTATCCATCATGCAAAAACATAGAGGAATGTTGATAAGGGAGAGGACAAAAAAGCATAAAAATTGTCAGAGTCATACTATCTTGGAAAGGTCATTTTCCCAGGTTAGATAAAACACTTGTAGTCTCACAGAATCACTGAATGACAGACTGGTTGAGGTTG
>JANHFX010023559.1:0-23401 GCA_027560015.1 Chloroceryle amazona | reverse complement strand
GGAAAGGTCATTTTCCCAGGTTAGATAAAACACTTGTAGTCTCACAGAATCACTGAATGACAGACTGGTTGAGGTTGATCCTGTTCAACCACCTTGCTCAAGCAAGGTGACCTAGAGCAGGTTGCCTAGAACCCTAATATCTTTGTGGCTCAACAAGCTTCTGCCTGACTTACATCTCTGTCTGGTTCCTGGTTTCTCTACAGGTCCAGCCTGATTTCAGTCATTTTTGTTAGTCCACTCATATTCTATTCTTGATCCTAAGAAATGGGACTCCTCAGTGACTCAGTCTGATCTGATGGAAATCTGGGAAGCTAGCCAAGCTGCATTTTGATAAGCTTGATACTGTCTTTACATTGAGAATGTCTCTTTCTACTCTTAATTACTTTTGTATGACAACATTTGGTATCTCTATCAGAAGTGTGTCTAACGAGCCTAAAGAAACATACTTTTATTTACCTCTGAATTGGTTTATTAATATCACCAAGCAGCAGGTAAGCCTTCCCAGAAGTTTATCTGTGTCACGGCTGCTGTCTGTCATTCCTTAGAGGTTAGCCAGATAGAAGTGAAAGCAATGATAGCAGAAGCTTCACAATTGTATTTGTCATTGTGTCATTCTTATCGTGAGCTAGGTCATGTTTCAGCTTAGACAGCTTTCAAATTAGGATATTGTCTCAGTAGCACATCTCCAAGCCAAATGGGTAAAAAAATCCCTCAAAAATGGCATTCATAAAGTACTAGCTTATTCCTCAGGAGCTTGCTGTGGTTAGTTCCAGGTTTAATCTGTCTACAACTGAGCTCTTCTCACTTTTATTTCTTTTTGACATCCACTTGTCCTGAACAATTTGAGCTATTGACCAAAATGCATGTTGAATATTGCTGACTACAAGCCAGTAGTTATCTCTCCTGAAAGTCCTTTACCTTACCACATTTGTCCAGTCATCATGGTCAGATAGTCCTTAATACAGGAGAGCCAAGAAAATTGTGAGTTCATTCTTGCACCTAAACTGAAAAAAATATCGCTTCAGTCAGCATTCAGAAAACTTCAGAGAATACTGTGGGAACTGCTTTGCTTTTGGTCTCTGCTATCGCTAGAGTCTATTTTTTTTGAGTTAGAATCTCTTCATGTCTGCTTTGCTCCAACTCCAAGGCCAGCTCTGGCAGTCTCTCTATGATGGCACTTTTAGATTACACCTAGAAGGATCTTGAATCTTGGGCTAACTCCTATACACACCTGCAGTCACTACCATTGACCTCATAGACATCCTGGGTTTAGGTTGAGGTAAGATTGTTAAACAGCTTCATCTGATGGCATTATTAGGATCCTTCTCACAAAGTCATAAAAATTCTAATAAAAAAAATAAATAAATCACAAAAAAAAATTATATTGAGAAAGCTTGTGGGTCAAGATAAAGACAGGGAAATTATTTACCAGTTACTATTGTGTGCAAAAGACTTAGTTTCAGGAAAATTGATTCCATTTGTTGCCACTTAAAATAGATTTGAGTAGTGAGAAATGAAAACAAACATTAAACCAAGAACTTTTCTCCTCCCTCTCCCAGACTCAGCTTCACTCCAAGTCTCTCTACTCAGACCCAAGTGGCACAGGGAGATTGTGGGACTATGGTCACTGTACACCAGTTCTTCTCTGTAGCTCTTTCTTCCTCATATTTTCAATCTGCCTTAGTGTGTAATTTGCATGGGCTGCAGGGAAGTATCTGCTGCAGAGACTGAAGTGCTTTCTTCTCTTAATAGTTTGTGCTGTTGTTTCCTGCTCTCTTCCCACCTCCTGTCTCTGGTGTTTTTTGCCCTATCTTAAATATGTTTCATGCCATGGGTCTGTTGCAGAGCTGCCTGGAACTGACTGTGTCCTTTACAGGGCAGTCCCTGGTCTCTCCTAACAGAAGCCACCCCTGCAGCCCTCCCACTGCCAACACTTTGCCACAGACACCCCATTCAGACTGCTGTGGGTGACACCACATGAAAGAGTACCTGTAGATCAGGAATGAATCCCTAGATTGACAGATAAAGGATCAGGTAAAGGAATATTTGAGGATCATCATTTATCTTGAAAATTTTCAGTAATAGTAATTTCCATGAGTGCCCACATATTTTCACTCGGTATAGTAATATTAAAACTTATCGCTGCTGTAGTGGTGGTGCATAGACCTGCAGGGGAGCCCAGCTGCACATCATGAAACATCCTCTCCTCACTGAACCTTGTGCAGGGTCATGAGTAGTATGTGGTGCAGACAAGCCCCACACGGTGCTCATGTTAAAAGCCATATCAAGTGAAAATTTATGGGCTAGCTGTCTTTGCAAAGAAACCTCATTTCTGCTGAATGACAAATGCAATCAAAGGGCTCCAGTGGTGCTCTGAGGTTTTGAAATGGGGACATAGCTGAGGTAATTCAGCCCTGGACACTTCACAGGGACAGCTTCTGAGGGAGCAGGTAGACACAGCTCAAGCGCTTGGCATTGTCATGTGGAAATCAAAGGCATTTTCTTGCTGATTTCAGTAGGGAAAGAAGAAATTCTTAGTTAACACTTTAAGAAAAAAAAACAAACTACTGTGTTCAAAGTGAATCAGTACAGGAAAGAATAAAAAAAATTCTCCAATTCTGAAAAAAAATCTTTTTTTTTTTTTAATACTACAATAAGATAAGATATTGCAGAGAAAAAAATTGAAACTTTTGAATAAAAGCTGTTAAAGTTACGAATAAAGGGTGATAAGTACAACCTAAAGCTGAAAAACAAAAGGCAGAAAGAAAGAACAGATTTAAAAGTAGTACCCTAATGTAAAACTGCATTTGTGTAATTGTTAAGATTTTTACCCAGCTCTGCTGTCAGAAAACTACATTAGACGCATCTGTATAAAACATATTTTCCAGTTTAACCAGTTTAGAATGACCATATTAATTTTCTAGTTCACTGAAAGGTTAAGTAATACAATAAGATCTCTCTAAATGGAATAATTTTGCAGAGATATTTATTAACTAGCTGTCGCCAGTAACATTCCATTGGTTTTTGATTCTTGATATTGAATATGCCAACTGGAATAAAAACATTTTGTAGTTTCTGATCAGAACAGATTTTTTTTTTTTCTTAGTTTAGAAAGTCTTTTTTCCAAAAACCTAAAACGGGTACAAACCAGAGGTAATACAAATTTGTACAATGAACAGTCTCTAGGGAGGATTATTAAAAGAAGAAAAAATAATTTATTTCTTTTTAAATAACTGAAGGTAAACAAATAAAATTAAACTGGTAGATTATTTTTAATTAAATATTAGCTTACAGTTAGCTGACAGTTTTAATAATTGATAAAACATTTTAAAAGAGTTATAATTCCTTCCCTCACCAATTTTCCACTGAATTGTTAATCAGATAAGAATGGAGAATGCATCTAGAATCAAACTTATGATATGTACATAGAGAATGGGAGAGAAAGTGTATACGACATGAAATAGTATAATATATATATAATTAGTCTGCCACAGATATCAAAGAGTTACTTTTAAATTGAACTATTCTAATATCATAAATTATATTCCAGAGATGTAATTTGTCATTTCCCTAGAAGGGTTTTTTTTTGATGCAGCTGAAAGACCCAGTATTTTAAAAAGTAACAAACTTGAAAATAAACTTAATTAAAAAGATGTGTAAGTCTCTTTATCACAGATTTCCTATTTCATCTTTGATGTTTGTTTGAGTTTCAGGAGACAGGAATATAGAAATGTACTGAGTATGTTAACAGTGTTAAGTAGAGAACAGAGTAAGTGAAGTGTTTTCCGTATTTTCAGGTGCAGAGCTTATCTCTATACTAGAGATATTAAAATATACAGTAAGAAGAGCATTGTCACATTCTTAAAAGGTACGTCAGTAATCTCCTCAGTCTCAGTAAATGCTTCGTCTTATGCACATTCCCTAAAACTACTGTCTTATTTTCCATGGTATTGAAGCTAGATGAATTTATTTTATTTTATTTTATTTTATTTGACCCTAAGAAACTATTCTCCTTGCCATTGCAATTGACCAATTCTGTATTTTTGCTTTATAGAACCAGAGAATGCCTTGGCTTGGAAGGGACCTCTAAAGGTCATCTAATCCAACCTTCCTGAAGTAAGCAGGGATAGCCTCAACTAGATCAGGTTTCTCAGAGACTCATCAATCATGACCTTGAATGTCTCCAGGGATGGGGTCTTCACCCTGCCCCGGGCAACATCTTCCAGTGTTCCACCACCCTCATAGTAAAGAACTTCTTCTTAACATCTAATCTAAATACACCCTTCTCTAGTTTAAAACCATTTCCCCTCATCCTATCACTTGTGAATAGCCCCTCTACCTCTTTCTAGTAGACCCCCTCTAGGTGCTGGAAGGCCATTATTAAGGTCTTCCTGGAGCCTTCTGTTCTCCAGACTGAACAACCCCAACTCCCTCAGCCTGTCCTCATAGGAGAGGTGCTCCTGATCAACTTTTGTGGCCCTCCTCTGGACCCACTCCATCAGATCCATGTCCTTCCTGTGCTGAGGGCTCCAGAGCTGGATGCAGTATTGCAGGTGAGGTCTCACCAGAGCAGAGCGCTAGAATCACCTCTCTCAATCTGCTGGCCACACTTCTTTTGATGCAGCCCAGGATGCGATTGGCTTTCTGGGCTGCAAGCACACACTGGCTGCTCATGTCCAGCTTCTTGTTTACCAGCACCTCCAAGTCCTTTTCTGCAGGGCTGCTCTCTATTGCCTCTTCCCCCAGCCTGTATTGATAGTGGGAATTGTTCTGGCCCAGAACCTAACTTCATCAAGTGTCAGAGTTCCTTGAAGTTCTACTGAAGTCAACAAAGCAAAGTTGATCCTATGCCACATCGAGTAGGGCACTAAATAGTGCTTGTCTCAACAGGAAAGATGCCCTGTGCTAGATGACTACCATTTCTTGCAGTATTTAGTTTTCCTGTAGTCACCTTCTCTGCTATTGTCCTCCATCCCTAGTTAGCACACAAGATATCTTTAACTTACTCTATTTGTACTGGGATTTTAAGATACACAAATGTAACCGAAGTAACATCTAAGCCAACAGAAGTTGTCCTGATCCATTTTTGCAGTTTGTGTGGTTTTATATAGAAGCAGGAGTTTTAGATTCAAACTATAACAGATAACTGATTTTCTGTGGGTTTTCAAATGCTGAGGCTCACCTGGAAAAGTTGAGTCTTGAGGTATCTAGGGTTTTAAATGCTTTTGGTCATGGGAAATTATGAAAGAAGGAATTCTAACACAGCTTCCTGAAGATTGTCAGGCCCACCAGTGCCCAGTTTCTGTTAGGTTGCATTTTGTAGCTTTGCAGTCTGGGAGACAATACTTGTAAGACCTTTGGTCCTGGTTCTGTTCTCATTTGTGTTTGTGTGAACAAAGAGCAACCTCAAATTATCCCTGCTTTACAGCATTTTCAAAGCGAGAATAGATAAGCCTGTGTGTATCACTTACCAGGGATCTTAAAAGCAAAGAGAATGTTTGGTGCTATGAAGATTTGGTGATAGCTATTATGCATACCAATCTCAGGCTATTTTAAATTGACTAATCAGGGAAAAGTTGAATACTAAAGAAATTCTCTAGGCCCTCCTAATCTGAAATAATATCATGCTGTGCTTTATCAACTCACTGGGGCCTGTTTGTGAACATTATATGCGTGCTTCTAACTGCTCTGGAGCAGAGCTAAGCCAGAGTGGGTTCAGTGTACTGTGAGGATAACAGCTACATTATATACTTTTTGGGTGAGCTGATTCAGATTTCTCTAATCTAAAAAGATTTATTTTTATATAAACTTAAGGAGAAACATAGTCTGTAAGAATACCTGTAGTATTTATTTCTTATTATCGTTCCAGGTCTGTGGAGGTATTGGGGAATTTCAGTTTCTACATATAATTTGTTACTTGTGTAAATAAGTGTAAAAATTAAAAAAAAACCCCTATTTGTGTAGTTTCTGTCTGTCTTCCTCTCAGATCTGAAATGACAGTTTTGTTTTTAAGAGCCTACAGACTTGACAAATTTGATACTGAATTTAATGCAAAGGACTTCTTGAAATGTAATATTTAGGCATGGAATACATTCATATTACTTTGCTAACCTGCCAAAGGCCTGAGTTCATCTGGGTTTTGTTTGGATTCTGCAAATTCTCGCAGGAAGCAATTGGAGAATACTCTGCTGGAGGACACACACATTCAAAAAATGTATGCTGCTCTGAGATAAGTTCTGTTTCCCCATTCTTCCCCTTTTAAAGCTTGTACATAATGAGAAATACATTGTCATTCAGGGCTTCCTCAATCCAGCCACAGGTTCTGTGACTGACATTTATGCAAAATGTTGATAGACAAATTCCTTAGCTATTTATCAGCACTAAGCAGTCCCCACAGACATCACTCAGCAACCATATCCCATCATGCAAGCATTCCTATTTCCTTTCAAATCATTCATTTGTATATGGGAGCTATTTAAACAAATATACTTACCTAGTTATGAAAACAATTGCTACATTTCTTAAAAAAAAAAAAAAAATAGAAAAAAGAAAAGGAATATGTAATTTAAGACTTTTGTTTGGATATATGAGAAATACCTTGCAATATGTGAAGAACCAGAGAGATAAGAGTATATCCCTACTGTATACATCCCTTGACTTATACAGAGCACTAGGGTAAAATTTCAAAGTATTACAATTTATTGACCTGTGCACATACAGCTTTATCTGTATGTGAGATTTAGCCATAAGAAAAGTGCCTAGTAACTTGTGTTGTGTATTTGTTTTTAAGAAAAAAAAATATTTTTTTTTTTATTACCACAAATATGATTTTTAAACCAAAATTCTGTCTGGCCTGTATGGATTTGCTAGGAAAAAAAAAATAAAATCCCATTATTCTTCCTGTGAAGTAAAGACCAACTTTTTACAGAATAAGGTTCATTGGTTTGTTTGTTTTCTGAAGAGTGAATAAAGATGTCAAATTTTAGACTAATTTTTAATGCTTGAGGTATTTAAGACTGAGCATCATTGCATTGTGTGTCCTACCTATTTCTTAAAATGCAAAATAATGTATTTCAGGCAATGTTTTTTAGTACCATGAGTTGGCACTTGGAAAATATTCATCTGACAGTTATATGCTGATACCAAATTAAAAAAACCTACAACCAAACAGCAAAGCTTTCCTGAACAATTACTTGCTGGCAAGCTGAACTTCTTTTTGTCCCAGTACTCCTCAAGAGCAGATTTTAATGTTCTTGGATGATGATTTTTTAAATTTTTTATGAGTTGATTCAGTTCAGGGTACATAAGACATTTCTTCATTATCTATGTTTAAGACTCAAAAAACGCTAACCTCAGTCTGAATCAGATGCGCATATCTAGGGGCAGAATTTATCCTAGACAGCTACATTGAGGGCCCTTTGTTGAGCTTTGCGACGTTTGAACAGCGGTGGGAAGTAGCTTTTCAAGAAGGGCTCTGTGTTACTCTTTTTAAAAGCAAGTGTGTGGGAATGTCAGGTACCATAGTCATTTACAGGGGTTACGTTGTAAGACCTGCCTTACATCATCTCAGCTCTAGCAAGCAGTATGTGCTTGTCTGCTCCTCTAACGCAGTTAGAATGGCAGCTCTGGAGCTATAGCTGTGATCCATCATTTCAGGTGTCCTTAAGTCCTGATGTTGCTACCTGCAGCTATACAGCTATATTGCCTTTAGTAATCATCCCTGTTATCAACATTTTTCTGGAGGCCATTTTTGACCATTATGGCCAGATGCCTGAAGTAGAGAAATGAAGCCATGACAGAGTTTGGGAGACTGTGGAGAAGGAATCTAATTTTCTGGACCCTGGGGTGGAGAGGGGAAGTTTAAAAAACCTACCCCGAGAAACCAATCTATTCAAAATTAGTAATATTAAAAGAAACTTGCTAAAACCTTGAACAAGGAGAAATAAAATACAAATAGTGTCTACGGAATACATGCAGTACAATAATAATGAAATTAACACGGAGAAACAAACCTTAAAATCTAAAATTCTAAGTCTTAATGTCCCATAAAATTCAGGTGGTCAGTCTACTAAGAAAAGACAAGCTTCAGAGTCCTAACAAATGAAGCATTTCATGATACCTGCAGATGGGAACATCTGCAAGCAAAGGCTAGAAAAATGCAGAGGAACAGTTTCAAGACAGAAATATTGTTTCATCTTTTTGCCATTAAAATGACACTACACCACTACAAATATAGCAGGTAATTATACTAGTTTCCTTACTTCCTGCTTAAAAATGGGTGCAGTTATTTTCAGTTAATTCCATGTGACTGAAGAAGATCTGACATTTACAAAGGGTTTACCACTTCAGTACCATTTTTCATCAGAATTTCTCTTGCTTCTGTTTCCCTGATATGTTCTTCTGGCTTTCCTTGTGATAAAACTCTGAAGTTATACTTGGAAAATCTATACTTAGAAAACCTATTAGAGGTCCACATCATTTTCAGTGCCTTCTGAATTAAAAGAGGTGCTGTAAATCACCAACCTAGATATCAGTTTTTATCCCTTTTCTCTGATAATCTTTCATGAGTTATGACACATACAGCTTGGATGAAGTTATCTGAGTTAAAAAAAAGTCAGTCCACTGATATAGGAGAACAATATTTCAGTTGCTTTGCCACATGCACCGTGTCTTAATTAGGAAGCATGCCAGATGACATGGTTACTCAATCATTCTATGGGATATTTATCCTCAGCTGGGTAAAGGAAACATGCCCAAATTAGCCTGCATCTTTGTAGTTTCCAGGCTGTTGGAATACATTGTTCCAGTCCAATAGTTCCTTGCTCTTTGAAAGGTGGCAAGATGCACTTACTGTAATAGACAAAGCGGTGTATTTTAGGGGAAAAAGTCCAGAGATTCACTGGAAATCAGGCTTTGCTTGTTAAGCTGTTGATGTTACAACATATATACATATAAGCATGCACAGTCTTTTTGCTGGTGCTAGGGCAACAAACTCAAACTGGAACACTGGTGCTTTGTAATTTATTACTCTAAAATGTATTGCTGTAATATGTCTTTGTAAATTTATTAACAGAAAAATATGTAGTCAACTATTTTATTGATCATCAAAGAAAGAAACCCTGAAGTGGACGGACACAATGTATTCCATAAAATGTACAAGATATATGTGAATAAGAACTGCCACAATTCACATATGCAGAAAATATGAGAAGGAAGTCGTCTGAGAAATTAGAAAACAGACCAATTCATACTAATTTAGATTATTAAAATTTGTGATCTGTGGATGCACTGATTTTTGCAGCCTGGCTCACAGTTTTCAATTTTATGTTGTCAATATTTACTACATTGGTTAGAGAGCCAATATTGTGATAGATTTCCATCATAGCAAGCTTATTTGCATTCACTTTTCACTTTGTTTAGCAAAATTGCTAGCTCTCAGATTGTAGATGAAATTCTGCTTTGTCTCACCTGAAGTTTTAATTCCATCACAGGCAGGTGCAGTGCAGAGCTTCTGTCTCTCATAGGATTTCACCTTTGAAATACAACTGATAGTAAGCCTTCAAATACAGTGACTCTTTGTGCCTGAGGAATTGGATCCTCCTCCACCAAAGGGAATTGCTGTTATGCTGAATTTGGGAAAATGTGATTTAGATCGTAAATTTCCCAACAGCAAACTAATTCTTGTGAGCTCTACCTTTACCTTATGATTTAAGGTGCCTGAGGCAGTGCCAACCTTATGACAGCACATTCAGATACAAATTTTCCAGGAAAACCTTTTCAACCGTGTGCTTGGATTCATTATCCCCACTCTTCAGGTTGCTAGAACTTAGTAAATCTGATTTTCTTATACCTGCAATTACACATTTTAAAATTCAATGCTATGTGAAGTTATTTTCTTTCTCTACCTAAACTCTTCCGACATTTCAGATAAAATCACATATAATAATTATAACTGTATATACTTATGTGTCTGGAAAATGGCTGATTCTTTCATATATAAGAATTATGTGATTCATTCAAATCTCATCAGTTCATTATAGAACATGTAAATTTCACCCAGAGGGCAACAAATGAGATGTTGGTAAATCCAGTTATCATAATTTTGTTAAATTGACTGTCGAAATGGGAAAATACCTTACAAAAAATACAGGACTTTAAAAGAGAAATATAAAGCCAGTCTGCTATAATGAGGCTATAAAATATGTATGTGTGTTTTAGGAACCATCCATTGCCCCTGTGCAGACATGCAGTGTACTTGTTATTCCAGGAAGTTAGTGATGCATACATATGTCAGAGAAACATGTCGTGCCATCTTCTCATTTCAGTCCACAAGAGACAAAACCAATTCAGCACTAAGTGAAGAAAATGACATATTCAAAGAGAGCAATTTTTTTATCTGGATGGTGCTGCAGAGTACAGTGGGTCTCTTTGCAGCTCATAGCTCAGCTATCTCACTGGTAGCAGTAATCGCTACAGCAAGTTTACTCACAGATACCACTCTGAGTAATGTAGCGCATTCTTCAAGATGGTATTGAATAACTATTGCAAGTGGAAGTTGACTCTTTGTTAGCACAGCCTGAGTCATTCTCTTTGGGAAACAGGACAAGTAGACACTTAAGGCAACCACAGTTTCCCTTGTCTGCCTTTGTTACAACCTCTCACTATATAGCATACATTTTCCGGGTGAATGAAATTCTGTCTTGGGGACAGATTGAATGAGGGAGGGAAGAAAGCTAACACTAAACTATTGTTTTGCTCATCCTCAGTCAAGCTGGGAATGAATATCCACAAAATAACCTAAAAATTGCTCAACACTGAACAGCTTCCTGTTCAGTTAAAGAGTCATTTATTTACAGACCCTTCATGGAGCAAACAGTCAGAAGTAGTGCCAGGTTCATTTTAATAAACTTCATTATTTTTATATTTTCATTTGGATTTGGATTAAAAAACTGGATGCCCACATGTTATTCAGAAAAAAAGGTATGGATACATTTCAGTATGTCTCATGCATCTGTGTGGAATATTACATACTATGATTTATAACATTGTTGTAAATCATGAAGAGCCTAAACTTGTAGTCCCCATTACTGAGTGCAAATTTCTGAATCATCAGGGTTTCAGTTATTTTAAGGTCTCCCCATCTTGCACTTGAAAACCCTTCCTTAGAAAAGCAATGTATCTCTAATAAACGTTCTGACTTTGACAAACCGCCATTTCCAATTAAAAAAAAAAAAAAAGTTTTACACTGGAAAATTTCCAGCTATCTTGAGACAGGAATAGAAGAAAGGCAATTTTGACTAAGTTATTTTATTTTATTTATTTTTATTTTTAAAATTGTGTTTTTATTTCATAACAATTAAAGGTATTACCCCTTGGAGTAAATTGAGATGAGGAGTATTGAATTTTCTGTCATCTCAGGTCTTCTGTCCAGGACAGGAGATTGTTTTAAAAACATGTTATATATCAAATCACAAGATAAGGCCTGTAAGATTTTTCTGAGCAAAAATCAGACACTTGTATTGAATAAGAATTTGGGCTGTAACTAAACCAGTTACTTCTGGGTTTAAGATATGTGAAAAAAATATTGCAAATTTATTTTGCTAAGTCTTTGACACCTCTTATTTAAAAAAAAACAAACAACCAAACAATAAAACAAACAAACAAAAACAACAAAACAAAACAAACAAAACACAGACACACAAAAAAAAACACAACAAAATAAACAGAAACTGCTTACAAAAATTTGAGGACAGTATGTCATGTATTTAATTTCTACAAAAATACCTGAATTTCACAGTCCTCAGTTTGACCATATAATCTGATGTGAAGTATTTGTTCATTCCACATCATAGCATTTCACCTAATAGCAAATTAAACTCATGGTAGAATGTTATGATCCTCATTAATATTGATTGCCATAAAAACAATGGCTTTATTCTCTGCTGTACTGGCTGTTACGGTATCATGTTCATAATCTTGAGGCTTGCTTTATGGTTTGGCTCCAGAGATATTAAGACCATTTAAAATAACACAGGAAAAGCCAAAGAGACCATATAGAAGAATGATGGATACCAACTGAAGTCCCTTGTCACAATGAAGTTGTCCACACATACCCAAAGATAGTTTGTTGCAATCCCACAAAGGATTAGGGAAATAATTTCTGCAAGATCTCAAATTACCATATGGTACCATGGCCACTCTAAAGGTAGGGTTGCTTTGACTTTCCATCCCTCCCCCCAATCTTGGGAGAATATATTTTTATAATTTAACATCTGATTTTGGATTTCTTCACTGCAAAGACAGAAGGAAAAGAAAGAATGGTGTTTGAGAGATAATTATCATGTTCTAATTTGTGCTGCTGGAAAACTTTCTTATACCATGTCCATAAGCATAATAAATTGAGTAGCACAGAAAAACAAGTCAACAAAATTCCAAATAAAAAACAAATGTGCAAATCTGATGGCGATAATTTAGTGCTGGAAAGCAGATTCCAAGGTGAATCGTTTAACTCCTGCAGTTTCCAAGCATCCCCAGTGAATGGCCACAGTGGTTGGTTTTACCAATAAAGGAGACAAATGAAATCATTTTCCTTAGTGAGTCAAAGAAGGAGGATTATAAGCATTTCTTCATGCTCTGTGGCATTTAAGTATTAATGAGCTGGTCATGTTCATGTTCTCTGCAAATACTATGCATATCTATTAAATTAATAAGTCTTATAATTCAGAGGTGGAGAAGACTGTGTATACAGCTCAACCTACTGTGTTACTGTACTACTCACCTATATGGATTTCCTCTGCTTCCTCTTTATGATTGTCAAGTTCCTTATCAGAACATGTTTTCTGATTGTCTAAATCCCTAACAGCTTCAAGAAGTTTTTTGAAAAATAATCAGTCTGCCTCACATCTCCTTGGTGCCCCATTAGGTACAGATCTGGGCCAGTGGGAACATTTTTGTATGTATCAAAAGGCTGTATCACCTTCAAGTCCCATACCAGTTACCCATGCTGGGTTTGAAAACGAAACTTAATTCAGCAAGACAGAGGAGATTCCAGAAACTAGCTTCCAATCTGATCAGGTTTTTAAATTTAGGCTGAGGAAGAAAGCAACTACTTTAGACGATTTAAAGAAGTTTTATGTGCCCTTTGTGCCCTGTACAATTGGGATTCATGTTGATAATTATAATATTGGGATTTACAGGTGCGACTGTTATTCTTGTCTTTCTTTTATGATACATATACATTTACATGATACATATGGAATATGAAATGGGCTGTTCTTATGTAATATTCTTTCTGACATTATTTTAGCATTCCCTTTTAGATTATTTTTGGTTCTTAAATAACCTTTTTTGATAAATGACCACCACCCATCAGATATTCATGCATACTGCAACATTTTAAGTTTTTAATTATACATCCACACACATTCACATAACATATATTCTGTTATATATAAATGTTAGCATTCAGCACATCAGAGCACCCGGTTTACCTGTTCCTGTCAGTTAGAATCGGTCTCCAAGCAGACATTCCCCAAAACAAGGAAAGTGGTAAAATGCTACATAAAGTCCATTAGAACTGAATTATAAGTCAGCTGGGTATGTTATCAATGTAATGAATATGGACAGGAAGAAAAAAATCTTCATATATTTACTCATATATGCATTAGCTATGCCTTTTCTATTCAAAGATCTTGATTTAGATTATAATGCATGTTATTATGCTGAAAAAGCTACTGGTATCAATAATATGAATAGCAATGAATTGAATGCAGGTAACTGGCCTATTACTGTTTCTTTCTCTCTTCCCCAAGCATTTTACTAAGGTTGACCAGATAAATCTTTTTCTATGCAATTCTATCTTGGTCTTTCACCAGAAGGACAGTTTTCAGGATTTAAAAGAGCATGCATATTTGATAAGATTTCTTTATTAAAGGAAACTCAGTAGCAATATTCCCTTTCCTATGCTACACTAGAGAAAACAGTATGAAGGGCATAACACAGTATGCCATTTAAAACCACATAGATAAAAGAAGGAACTTCCTACAACTGGAAGGGGTAAGGCTAACTTTCTAGCACAAAATTCTTGAGGCATTGGACTGGAGGTGTCCAATATTTTATTTTCTAGGAAAATGGTAAAAGAGGAGGAAGAGAGTTACAAGACTGTCCAGTGACAGTCCCTTTAGGCAGTAATGTAGTTTAGCCACAGTATTACAGTAAGCCCCTAGGAGCATGCTGTTAAATTGTCCTACTGAAAAAAAGTCATAATTTATTACCATTTGCTGTGGACTTCAGAGTTGGGCACACTGTAAACCAGAACTCTAGGATGCATTTAGAGAAAGTCAATAAATGTTTAAGATAATGCTTAAAGAGATTTGACTAATTGTTTTAGAGCTCAAAAACATGTTCTCAAACTGTCAATGCATTTTCCTTATGCACTTATTAACATCAGTATGTGACTGGTATATCTAGAGGATCTATCCCCAGCGGAACAGGACACTTGTCTGTAAAATAAGGAAATATCAGATCTTTTATGGACAAAGAGACAAGGCCAACGGACTTATTTCCCAGCATGCTACCAAGACAATGGATAAATGTTTGAGGAAGTTTAGTTTTCTCCATTTTATCCTCTCTTGAAGAAAAGGGCTCAGTAAGATCAGGAGGTACCTGAAGATTATGACCAGTAGGTGGAGGGGGGTTCTTCTCCCTCTTTACTCTGGCCTAGTGAGGCCACATCTGGAGTACTGTGTCCAGTTCTGGAGAGACAGGGAACTACCGAAGAAAGTCCAATAGAGGGCTACAAAGACGATTAGGGTACAGGAACATCTCTCTTACAAGGAAAGGCTGAGCAAGCTGGGGTTGTTTAGCTTGGAGAAGACTGAGAGAGGGTCTAATCAATGCTTATAAATATCTAAAGCGTGGGTGTCAAGAGGATGGGACCAGTCTCTTTTCAGTTGTGCCCAATGATAGGAAAAAGGACAATGGGCACAAACAGGAACACAGGAGGTTCCATCTGAACACGAGGGAAAACTTCTTCACTGTGAGAGTGATGGAGCACTGGAACAGGCCGCCTAAGGAGGTTGTGGTCTTCTTTGGAGACTTTCAAAACCCACCCGGACATGATCCTGTGCAACTGTCTGTAGGCATACCTGCTTTGGCATGGGAGTTGGACTAGAAGATCTCCAGAGGTCCTTTCCAACCCTTACCATTCTGTGATTTTTCCCTCTGTTGAAGCAAAGGGCTCAGTACATCAGGAAGTACTTTTCTCAGATTCAGCCCTTATTCCACTGATTTCATCACAGTCATAGAATAATTAAAAGTATTCTCTAGAGGGAATGTAGTCCAAACTCCTACTCAGAGAAGGACCTGCACAGATCAGGTTGCTTAGGGCCTGAACAAGACCAAGCACAGTTAAGATTTGAATATTTCCAGATTTTCCACAAACTATATAGACAATCTTTCCCAAATCTTTCCTCACAGTGAAAAACATATGTCCTTCAATTTAACCAGAATACCAGTTTGGCAACTTGTGACTGCTGCCTCACTGTGCATCTTTGAAAAGAGACTGGTTATGCTTTCCCTACACCTTCCTTTAGGAGGCTGAAGTTCTTCCAGCCTCTCCTTGAACATGGTCTGCTAGTGCCTTCACCCTCTTGAGTGTGCACTATGGCATGGTCCAGCTGGTACTGGGGAGCCCAGAAATGGACAAAGGACTCCAGGTGCTCTCTCACAAGTGCCAAATGGTGGGGAGGGATCACACCTGACCAAGTGCTGGCTGCTTTCTTGCCTATACAGTGCAGTATGATGCTGGCCTCTTTCACTGCAAAGGCAAACTGCTGACTTTTAACTGGTTAAACTTCAGGATACCATGTCAGCATATACCAATATACTCTATACTCAATACACTCACTTGACACATAATTATATGTGCAAAAAAGCAATTTGCCAATAACCGAGTGTTGTAACACAATGCTTTTGTTCCTTATGAGTACAGAGTATCTGGATGGTCCATCTTATTTCCCACTCCCTCCTCTTGATGTACAAAGCTGCTATTTGGGCTTGTGCTGTTTCCCTACTTTGTGCCTTTGAGTAGTATATGGATTTAAGGACATAGTGAAACAAAAATTTCCCTGCCCCCTAATTTTAAGGAAAATAGAACCAGTCTTAATTGCTTTCAGGTCTGCAGGAGTCTTTCCATTGGCTTGGGATCAAGATCTACTGATTTAATAGGCACTTACCACAGATCTTCAGGCACAATCTGATATTAGACTGCTACTAAATCAAACTGTTGTTCTTTGTTTATACAAAACATTGGAAGAAACATGGATGAAAAAAATGTATGCTTCATTTTCTCAAAAATGCAAAAGAGTTTTGCACTGCTTTGTTACTTGCCTTAGGCTTTCAAAATAGTCTGGTTTATGTCCCTTTTATAGTCTGAAGAAATAGAGGAGAGATTAAGAGTATTTCCAGTCATAAGCATTAATGAATTACTGATATCTAGAAATACCAAAGGTGTGATGGAAGGAGACCCATGTCTAATAATTTTCAAAAGGTATTAACATTACCCAGAAGTTGTTTGTTGTTTTTTAATTTTCTTTTACAATATTTTTAAACTACTATAAAATCAGTAATTTTTTTAATTCTACTTTAAGATCTAAATTAGGAAGTGTTCACTGCCACATTTGAATAATTCGAATTTTACCAATAGTGACCAAAATCAATATTTATGCAGCTCCATAATTACACAGTACAAAGGTGAATCTTATTTTTATTCATGGTAAACAGCAAAATCAGGATCAAACACCTAATGAAAATAGAAGACCAATATAAGACTTATACTCTCCGTCCTTCCGGGCTTACTTTTCAGAAGTGCAACTGACCTTATTGCCATGTTTAACAGCAATGTGATGGGACAAGTATAGGAATTTGTCACCAAGCTGACACATTTCAAAACCTCTTACCAGTTACCATCAAGTTTCAGAATGAAGAAATGTTTTTAGATGAATCAGCCTACCTATGAACCTGATAATAACATAGTAAGGCAAAGTTGCCATTAATACAGATCTATCAGATTATTTAATGTTAAAGAGAATTTGAAGATATTTTTAGTCTCAGTTTAACCTTGCTGCAAATGACCACAATATAGTAAAAGCCTGCATAGAAATAAATGTATTAATTTGTTCATAGCATCGTTTGACTTGTACATGAAAGAATCAGAGCTATACACTCCAAGGAGGCTGACTCATTCAGTGTAGTCACACATCTCTGGGAAGGCAGTTTCATCATATATTGAGGGCCACAGGAATAGAATATGAGGAAATTCGTACAGACTGATGTCCTTTAACTTTGATTGTGAGACCTATCCTTGAAATACTACTTGTGCACAGAGGTGTAGAATTTGGTCTAGCCTACACACTACAAAAGTTGGAAAGGGAAATAATAGAATGTAATAGGACAGAAACATTTGTTAAGCTTCCTAAAAATAGATACATGCTTCAAAAGATACCCAAAGCAGGCAGCTCATTGAAAGGAAATGGGTCACAAATCAAGGCTGTCTTCTTAGGTCTAGACCTAGCAAACTGTAAACACTTGAAATGCATTTCAAGTTTTTTGACTAGAGAACAGTGAAGAATTTCTTGTCTGAAAGTCTGGTCCAACTCTAGATAGTCTCTTAAAATTGCTCTTACCCAAGCCAGTCTCATTTTTAAGACATGCAAGTATGTATTTTTAATCAATGAGTACAATTTAATTCAAGTTTGCTAGCTTTAAAATTTTTAATTTGTTGCAGTTCTGGACAGCTAAACTCTAGCATAGATGTGCCAGTGCACTTGTGACATTGTCACTTTTTACATGGAAAATTTATCTGTATTAGTAATATTTTCTGGAAACTAAACATCCTAAGAAAATAGGCATCTGAAAAAGAGCCTTGTAGCTTTGAAAGCACAGGGAAAAGCATGTGCTTAACTCTTTTCATGGTATAGACACAGGTTTTGACATGTGGCAGTCCTGTTTCAACTCTTGATGGCTTTGAAACACAATTTTGGAAAATGCCTCATCACCAAATTAGCATTTATTTTGTAGAGGAATATTCAGCTTTTTTTCTTAGTGCTGTTAAAAAAAGAAAAAAGGAAAAACTAAATATAGTGAAATATTAGCTGGATAATGGATGGATGAGAAGTTTCTAGTCTATCAAAACTGAAAGCGGTGGGGTCCATATGCTGTGCAAAGTCTGTTCAAATCTCCCATTTCATGTAAAGTAATAACGAGAAAAAATGTAGAAGTGAGTCTTACAGTATGAATAAGTACCAAAATTGTTCTTTTTTCTTCCTGTGCTCCAAAGTACCATTATCACTACTCTAGACTAATGCTCCTCTGACCAGGGATCTGTGGCTTCTCTTTTAAAACATGGCACAATTTTAAAAGGTGGCATGAAGTTCCTCAAAGTAATCTACAGCCAAGTCCATATATATTGTCATGCTGGATCCATCCCCAAGAAATGCCTAGTTTTTTAAATACTCAGTTTCTGACAATGTTTCCAAATGTTAAGGTAGAATTATAGGCATCTAGATAGCTCAAAGTGAAAACGGACAATAAACAAAAGGCAGCAAGAAAATGAACAAAAGGGTAATTTCTGGACTTCTAAGGAAAAATGGCAACTTCTAATTTACTGAGAGCCAGTAAATGTTCACCAGTGAAAACCTAATATTAAATAGTTTTCTCAAGTTCAACCTGGACATGGAAAGGAATTTAGGCCACTGAAATCCTTCATGTTGTCCTAATACTTATTCCAACTTACTCTGATCATCAAAAATTTATGGATTAATATACACTAAGGTATCTATACACACTAATTAGCATATGATTTTATGTCTGTCAGAATGTACATTATGTGAATAAGACATATCGGCTCTGATTCTGAGCTTGCATATTTCAGATTATACATACAAGTTATTGGACATCCTTACAGAGGACAAGTATTATTTGCTTCAAATGTTGTTTTATTCATTCATCTTGTTAGGTTATCCAGTTTGTCCTTAAAAGATATTACAATTATTATTATTATTATTATGATAAGTTGTTATGGTACTGTTATAGACTAACAAGAAATCAGAATTAAGGAATCGAGGCAGTGCATCACTGGAAAAGATTGTAAATAGTAAAGGAAGTTGGAAGAATTTGTCTTTCAACCTAGATCTCTTCACCTTTGAAGATATTAAAATATGCAACTGTTTAATTTCAGTAATAAATGTTGAAAGTTCACATATCACACAGGACTGCAAGGTTTTAAAGCAAGCAATTAAATTCTGGGCTGATAGTGGGCTTTTGAATTTCTCATTTTTGGATGATCTCCATTCACATCACTGTAACTTGAAGAGCTGCTCAGATAAATTTAACATATTAAACTGTGTCAACAGATCTTTGGAGTCTAAATGCCTCTTGAAGTACTAGAGACATCAGAACCAGTCTTAAGTTTCTATTTTTAGTGATCTGTGATGTCTGGGATGCACTGCTGTATTGATATGCTTTACATATCATAAACCATATACCATCCATTTTGTGTTTGCCTTAGAATAAGGCAAATATTTTTATTTTTTTTTTTAAATTTATTTTAGATATTTAACACTTTGGAGGTGCCTGCTCTTGTCCATTTGAAGTTAAAGTAGAGGAATGCATTACAGTATAGTGGCATATAATCTCCATCTACCATTTCATGTATATACCTGTAATAGAAACTATATGCTACTGCTTTCTCACATCTGTGCAAATATACTGAGGCAGGTTCTGATAATCTTGGCCGTGAGGTCTCTGTGTGTATTGGGTTTTTGTGGCAATGTTTTGGTAGTGGGGGTGCTGCAGGAGAGCCTTCCGTGAGAAGATACCAGCAACTGCTGACGTATCTGATAAAACCAATGACAGATGGATTCAAGACAGATCTGCCACCAGTCAAGGCTGAGCCCATCAGCAGTGGTTGTAGCACCTCTATGATAACATATTTAAGAAAGGTAGCAGCAGTCAAAAGCAGCAGTCAAAAGAGAGAGAAGTGAGAATATATGAGAGTAACAACTCTGCAGACACCAAGGTCAATGAAGAAAGAGGGGGAGAAGGTGCTTCAGTTGCCAGAGCAGAGATTCCCCTGCAGCCTGTGGTGAAGAATGTGTTGAAGGCCATGGTGAGGCAGGCTGTCACCCTGCAGCTCATGGTGGTTAATGGTGGAATAAATACCTACCTGTAGCCCATGGAGGACCCTATGCTAGAGCAGGTAGATGTGACTAAAGGAGCCTGTGACACTTTGGAAAGCCCATGCTGCAGCAGGCTTCTGGCAAGACTTGTGACCCCCTAGGGGACACACGCTGGAGAGTCCATTCCTGAAGGACTGCACACCATGGAAAGGAACCATGCTGAACAACTGCAGCCCATAGGAAGAACTCACATTGTAGAAGTTCATGGGGGACTGTCTGCCATGGGAGAAATCCCACACCTGAAGCAGAGAAAGAGTGTGAGGAGGAAGGATTGGCAGACTGCTTATGATGAACCAGCTGCAACCCCCATTCCCCATCCCACTGTGCTGTCCAGAGTGGGAGGAAGTAGAGAAGTTTGGGAGTGAGGCTGGGCCCAGGAAGAAGGGAGGGTGGGGAGAATATGTTTTAAGATTTGGTTTTATTTCTCATTATCTTACTCTGCTTTGAGTGCTAATTTAATTAATTTCCCCAAGTCAAGTCTGTTTAACCTGTGATGGTGGTTATTGAGTGATATCTCCCCGTCTTTATCTCAACCCATGAAACTTACGTCATATCTTCTATCCCCTGTCCAGTTGAAGAGGGGGAGTGATAGAGTGGCTTGGTGGACACCTGGCATCCAGCCAAGGTCAATCCACCACAGTATGCATAAGACTGTTTCTGGTCTGAAGTTAACGATTAATAATTTGAAATCTATATGCTCAGATGCACATGCATAAATTTCTAATTCTTGAGACATATATTGGTAGAACACAGTCCTGCTTCAGATTATATATAATTCACTGTATGATCACAAAAAGGAGAAGACAGATAAACAGTATTGACAGACAGGACATAAAGAAAATTTCTTATGTTCATGGGGTAAAAAAAATGAAGCAATATTTTACAGATAAAAAGGTAAAGCATGCGCTTGTTTGTTTGTTTATCTATCAAGGGAACAATAATTGCAACAAGCTCAGGTTGTAATCGTAGATCTAACCTTTCTTCATCACTTCTCCAGTAAATTCTGCAGGGTTTATACGTGCAAAACCCCCTTTCAAATGTAAATGACAAAATCTTTTATCTGCAATTAGGCTCTTGCACATCATCATGTTCCATGAATGATTATCAGAAAAGTAACAGTGAAGGTCAAATATCTGGCTCCAAAATTATCTTATTTAGTGCTTAGTAACACAGAGAACTAAGCCATCAGATCTTTCTGGCTTTGTAGCTCTGCTACTTTAGTCCTAAACAATGCAAACTGGCATCCCTCCATCACTTACACTGAAGATGAGAGCTGCAATACTTAAAACTCATCATGGATCTGGACAGTAGTAGTATCTTCTCAAGCAGTTAAACAATTTTAGAATCACTTCAATAAAAAACACTGTACAGTTGGAAACAAAATAGTAAAACCCTTCACAGAAGAGAAATGCAGAATCTAATCTGTTCACTTAGGTGAATAACGAAATATTTTTATTGGATTAAAGTATTCAGAAGAAAGTTTACACAACCTATTTCCTGTGACAATTTAAAAAATGCCAACAAAATTATAGGCAGTACCTGGATAATCAGTGATACTATAAATGCCTTTAAGAGATATGCAAGCTCTTTCCTGGGTCTGAGAGTCTCCAAGTCTAGGAAAGAGTACAAAAAATTCTTGTTGAGATTGTCCTATTAGGAAAAAAAAAATGTTTTATCCTCTTTTTTTTTTTTTGTCAGTATTATTTTTTTAATTCACTACCTTTATCTTCCTCTCCCCTCTCCCAACACACACAACCTTCACTCTCAAAGCAGAAGAGAAATAGTAGTTTCCTCCTCAATCTCCACCAATTTTCCTGACATTGTAATTAAAGAGCTGACAGGGAAAGTGCAGTACTTGCTGTGAAATGAAATTGTTACACTAAAGAGAGTCCTAGACAGCTCAGTGATAAGATAATTTAGATGGCAAAGGAAGGCAGCTAATGTATATGTGGGTATAAATGACAAAGAGTGGAGATTCAAGCTTTTGAAAATGTGGTTCAGACATCTCCTCTTGAGACTGTGGGGAAGAAGGTGCAGAGCTGTACTTTAAGCTTTCCTGCCAGTAATAGGTAGAAGCTGAGAGCTATTGAACAGGAGCTGCATCTGAATGAGAAAGTAAGAGACAGAAGAAAATTGATGGCAGGTAAGTGTTGTTAAAGCAGAACTGTGTAATGAGGGAAAAAGTAACAAATAGAAAGAAAAACACGGTGGTTTTGTAAAGAAAAGGAGCCAAAGCATTTTGAAATATTGTTTCTTTTCAGATACAAGAAGGGGTAATGAGAACACAGTAGCTGAATTGTAGGTATAAAGTGAACATTTTTTCTTCTCTTTTTTAAGCAAAACATGATGAATTACATTTGCCTTATACTCAAAAGAGACCTAAAATATAAAGGTGTAATACCCGTTAAAAAGGGTGTTTCAGGAGGACTGGAGCATGTGGTATAATATATATAAAATGAGAATATCAGAAGAAGGGAGTGACATTTGCAAATTTCCAGACAACATAAACCATTCGGACTCAAGTGAAAGATAGACATGACAAGAAAATAATTATAGGAAACTTTTGAAGACTTTGTAGTTCTCAATGACAATCTAAACCAGGAAGTATAAGCACTACAATGCCCATAATAAAATATCTCCATTACTATGACATTTCAAAATATTGAAAACCATGAAGTGTTCATGGAAAGGCCTAATTTGAGAGTCACTGTTATATGTACTACTTGAACAGCCAGAGAGTGCCACAGCTTTATTTGTTTACTTCAAAGTAAGGAGCCATGTAGATAAGTTATTGGCATGTGAATGGTCAATGTTGATGAAAAATTACACCTAAGATACCCTAAAAGGTTACTGCAGAAAAATAAATATTTGAAGTATTGAGAATTTGTAAAATGCTTAAAAGATTATAATTTGAAAATGTACAGAGGTGAATGATGTGGTGAAGAAAGAAAGCTGACAAGAAGTATCAGCAACA
Organism: Chloroceryle amazona; assembly: GCA_027560015.1. Classification (NCBI taxonomy): domain Eukaryota; kingdom Metazoa; phylum Chordata; class Aves; order Coraciiformes; family Cerylidae; genus Chloroceryle; species Chloroceryle amazona. The sequence continues at coordinate 190 of JANHFX010023559.1, read as the reverse complement.
CTTTCAACCAAGCCTAGAAGTAATTTGAGAGCTTTTGGTTATCTTTTTTTTTTTTTCTTTTAGTCAATATTTTAGTTTCACATCTTTGCATGACTAAAATACCAGATCACCAGCTATAGAATCAAATTACCATCTTCAGGAGAATCTTTTTCATATATTTTCATATATTTTTATATTTTATATTTTTTAT
>JANHFX010023554.1:20605-44178 GCA_027560015.1 Chloroceryle amazona | reverse complement strand
TGCCCGGCCCGCTGCCCCCCGGCCGGACCCGCTGCCCCCATGGCCGGGCCCGTTGCGGGAACGGCGTCTGCTTCCGCCGCCCCTGAGCCCGCTCGGCCGCCCGTTCCCGCCGGGGGTGGCCGGGGCCGAGCGGCAGCGCGGAGATCCTTCGGGAGAAGCAGCCCCGCTCCTGGCAACGCCGTCCCGCCGAGGGCTCCTCGGTTCGGGTGGCGGTACCGGGCTGTGCCGCGCGAGGGTTCCCCGGGGCTCGGTAGCCGGCCAAGGACGCGGAGCTGCGCCCGCCACAGCTGCCGCTCGTAGCTGAGTTCAAACGAAACGACCGCAGGTGGGGCTTGGGAGGCTTCCACTCGCCCCTCCGGGCAAGCTCGGAGCCGAAGCCGTCGGTCGCAGGGCGGTTTCGGTGCTGGTGCAACTCGCGGGGGGGTGTCCCTAGCGAGTCCGCCTCCCTTACGCTCCCAAACCACTTTTCTCCCCGCGAAATCCCCCCCCAGCTGAACTCCCCTCCAGCAGCAGGGGTGCGCTGGCCGCCTTCGCAGGCTGCGCATCCTCAGGCGATGGCTGTTAGGGGAGCGTGGCTGGGAAGAAGACACCAGGTCTCCCCGACAGGCCACCAACTGGTTATTACCGTGCTCGGCTCAGGTAAATAAGAGCTCCTGCTAAGACGCTGTCTGCAGGAAAACAGAAAGGAGCATCTTTAGTCTAACGGTGTTTTGAAAATTAATCAGTGTCACGCCAGAAACCGTGGTGCTCGCAGCCGCAGGTCTCGGCTCTTAACGAACCTGGGATGCCGTAGGAAAATGTTCAGTTGCATGAAGTTGTGAAGTGGTTCTTGGTCCTCTAAGAGGACCAGCTGCATAAGGGACGTGGGGAAGCGTGGGAGTGTGTCTCGTGTGCAGGCAGCAGTGTCCAGTGGAATGCAAGAACCGGGTGGGATGTTAAAGGAGGAGTTTCTTCAGTGAAAGACTTTTACCATATGGTGGGGATCCAGCTCTGAAACTCCTCTAACGAGGAACAGTGGCATGCTGGGCTCTCTAGGAGCGAGCTGTGGGATGAGGGAGGTGCAGGGTGATGATGGTGGAGGGCAGGCAGGAGGAGTGACCCGAGCTGTGCGCCGATGGCAGCTGTACCCGCTCCGGTGAAGGTTCTACCCGTGGTCTGTTTGTTACGGGCTCAGCGCTCCCAGCAGACTGGAGTTGGTCAAGAGGAAGCAGCAGCTTTTCTCGGGAAGCCAGGCGACCTCTCCTTTGTGGCAGAGGCGCAGCGTGGCTACAGGGACCACCACTGTGTTTGGTCTGAGTTGCCTGTGAGGATTTCAGACAGTGCCCTGTTACCAGGGAAGGGAAGGAAAGTGCAGTGTTCCTTCATGTCTGGGGTTTTATCCCGGGTATTTCAGTGTCCTGAGCGCTCGAGTCCTGCCAGTGAAGTCAGTAGGAGTTGAGCTTGAACCCTGCTGTTTCTGTTCAGCCCGTGTGACACGGGGGGAATGGAGGAACCATGGGATGGGGCAAAATGCGCTCAACTTTACCTGGGGGACCTTAGCTGGCAATTTATTGCTACCCATGATCAGGATTAGCAGCGATCTTGGAATGTGAAATCGTGGGCCAGATCTCAGCAGGGCTTCCCCCTGTAACAGAGCAGTCCCAGCCCCCCCCCTTTGTGCTGGAGCCTGGGTACCCCATAATAGTACCCGAGGAGAGCAAGGAATTAATAGAGAAACGTTTGCTGCAAAGAAAGGTGATTTTACTTTTCTACCGCCGCAGCTGGAGTGCGCGGCACCGTCACACGGAGGGCGTTTATAGCGACAGAAACGGGCATGGACAAAACCCTTCATGTGAGAGGTGGTTTTCCAAATGGCATTTGGTTTTCTCAGGTGTTTTTCCAAATCTCAGGTGGTTTTCCAAATGGCATTTGGTTTTCCAAATCTCAGGGGCTGCTCCCCTCTAACAGGAGACACCTGATAAAGGTGGAACTGCGGTAACGTCAAAGACCGGGGAAGAGCTTGTGTACGAAATGGAGTTACCTGGTCTAACAGCTGGGGAAAGCTCCTCTATTAATTGCCAAACTTAACGAAGGAAATAAAAGCGAGTGGCAGTGGCTTTGTGTTTTGTGTCTAAGAGAACATGAGGGCGAGCCCAGGTGGTGGTCATCGCCATAACTCGCTGGGAGCTGAGGCTTTGTGCCAGTTCAGCCGATGATGCTCTGTGCCAGTTCAGGATCTTCCCCCGTGCACGATAATTTTAGCGTCTGTGATTTGGTACAACTGGTGGTGTCACTCCAGCCCAGTTACACCAGGGCTATAACCGATGACCATCGTTCTCTTTCCCCCCTCCTCCTTTCAGTTTTACTGAATATTTCATTAAGCATTTTCACCCCGTGGGCCGTGTGTTCCTCTCCGAAGCGCTTTGGCCTCAAGGAGCCAGTTTCCAGCTCTCACGAGGTGGTTTTCTTGTGTAATGGAGCCTTTCCTGCAAGGAGATCACACAGAGGAGACAGATGGCGAACGTAACTTAGAGTGTGCGTGAAGGGCTTATTTATAACTCGCGGTAGCCGTAGGACAGCAGGGGGGCCTCCCGAGCCGGGAGGGGAAAACACCCAGGCACTAGACTGTTTTTGATACTCCTGGTGTAAAGAGTAGCGTTGGGTTCAGGAAGACTTGGCATTTTTCTGTGTTTCGTGTGAGGACATCAGTGACACCACTGATCATCAAGAATTTCTGCTTTCTGCTAAAGGGGAGCTTTATTATTTATGAGAGATTTGTCTGGGGGGTTTTTAACTGGTTAAAGCTGCCCAACATTTTGTTTTCTTTCTCCATCGAGGACTCTGACCTCCTTCCAGAAATGGAAATGAATTAAAATTCACTGGGGACTCGTGAGCCACCAAACCTTCTGCATCCTCTTAATGGTTTTCTTGGTTAACTTGGACTATTTTGCCTAAAGAAAGGTTTGGGGGGGTCTCCATGAGAAGTTAAGGTGCTGCGATCGTAACAAATCAAGAGATGCCGGAGGCGACAGCTGACGCGTTTGCAGCAAACCAGATGCTTGACCACAGTGATTGTAATGATTTCTCTTTCATTTCACAGCGTGTTTCTAATCTATCGCCTGCTTTCCTACACGTTACTGGTCTGGTACCGAATGTTCACCTGAAGCTTTTTAGAACAACTCTTGGCACTACAGCCGGGCGAGTCATTCTCGTAGTGGCGTTTTCTCCTCTGTTCAGTTCCAGGGGTGGGACCCCTGATCAAAGATCATAGGTTAAATTTCTCTTCTAGGAAGAAGAGCCCTAAGAGTAGTGTCAGGCGGCTGCTAGAGGCTGGGACTGGAGCAGCACAGGCAAGTCCAGTAAGATGAACCCATTTTTGGATCAGGGTTCTATTCCACATTATCATCTGGGGGGGTCTGAGTGGAAAGCCTCCCGTGAGGAGCTCTCTCAGCTCTTCCTGAGATACGCTGATCTCAGGAAGCAAAAGCTGAAACTGAATCTTCAGACTGGACAGCTTCATAACAGGAGAACAAATCTCTTTGGAAGTAACTACATCTACAAGTAGCCCTGTGTTGCCTCAGAGAGTAAATATTGCTTGTATTAGATGAGCTCTGTGCAAGCATTCTTGCTACAGCACCCGAAGAGAGATTTTTATCTCTCTCCAGCTAGTGCATCTCAAAAGGGACTTAGGAGGGCAGAGTTTCTTGGGTTGGAGAATTTATTACCACCTAGTTTGTGCAAAGCTATGGGCAGGTGGTGAAGGCACCGTTCTTCCGCGACTTGTAGACGTCAGGACTTCTTGACTCGGCCGCCTCGGCGTGCTCAGGTGAGGACCCTCCTCTCACGGTACAGCAGATGCAAAGGAGCTTCGGTCTGCCGCTGCTGGCAAAGCAGTGGTCGCTGCCTCGCAGACCCAAGCCCAAAGTCAAGGAGTGCTTTTGTCCCTCAAGATTCTGGATTGTCTCTGTAGGAAACAACCTCTCTGCCTTGCGGCGTGCCCGAGGCAAGGTCCTGCTGCTGCTCCCGCTCGAGTTTAACTGCCACAGAGGGAGGAGAGCGCAGTCGTGGGTGGTGTCATGTTTAGTAATGCCCCACTGCTTTGTATCCCTATCTTTCAGCATGGAAGGTGGAGGTAGGATGACTTGCAGATGCAAAATGTCGCAGAGCCAGCTGGCTAACCTTCAAGCATATTCCCAGTTAGTGATGCCAAAGAGCTGGAAAGTAGCCTAAAGTAATAGCAGCTGTGGCAGCATTCCAAAGGGCAGAAATGTATTTGCCATCTTGAAGAGATGCAACTTGTTGGGCTGGAACGTTGTCTGCTCCAGCCCCCTGTGAAGGCCAGAAGGTCTCCATGTCCCAGGCTACTTCAGTGCATAAACTGTTCCTTCGCTTTCCGATTCAGCTTCTGTATTTTCAGCATGAGGCCGATGTCTATTGGCCACAGGTAGGGAAGAAGAAATTAAAAGAGCAGAGTAGCAAAAGAAGAGAACGGAGAAGGATTTGCTCAAAGACCCGCTTAGAAAAATGTGGAAGTCAAAAGGTTTTAACTGGTGATAAGGGTCACAAGGGGGATTTCAGGTGCAGGTCTGAAGTGAGCTAAAGCTTACAGAGATGAGCAAAGCCAGCTGCACGAGATGGAAATGCGCGTCCAAGCGGCCACAAGAACGCCAGTGCAGTTATCTGCCTTTCTAGGCACGAGGGAATGTGAACAGGCTATTGCTATTTTGAAACAGTCTAAATAGGAACTAACGCAGTCGTTTTGTGGTCATGGGTTCACAAGTGACAAGCTGAAATGCTTTGGATTCCTCTCAGTCTACAAATGAGGTATTTGTCTGCTGGACTGGGGCGGGTGCCTTTCCCCACCCCTTTGTTGAAAGGAACACCCCGGTGTTCTCCAGAACATCTCTGCTGAAGATGGATTTGAAGAGGTTTGTGCCTGTAAGTCAGGGCAGGGTTGGGTAGGTAAACGCTCGCTTCGTAGGTCGACTGGGTCGGGAAACATCCCAAGGCATCCAAGAAGCTCAGTCTGTGTAGCTGCAGTAGCACCAGTAGCACTGGTGTGTTTTTGACGAGCTTATATGAAAACTCTTCACTGCAGTAAGAACCCCGTTTACGTTCGCAGTGCAGAGGTAGAGAACTCAAAGGCTAAGAGCTGCTAAGCACTTCACTTCCCAGACAGCAAAATGCCCCGACTGCAGTTGCTCTAAAGCACAAGTGAGAGTCCCTTCCAGTCGTAAGCTACTTTTCTACCCCTTCCGAGTGTGCTGTGTGCACCGCGTTTGGCACACCGAGGTTTTGGGAAGGCGTTAGTTTGTATTCCCCGGTCAGCGGAGAGCTGAGCGCATGGCCAGCCTGGCTGAGACTTGGGCGAGAGCGCTCCCCCGAGCAGGAGATCCAGCTGCATCTGTGACCTGCAGGTAGGTCCCCCAGCCACCGGGCCACCTTTCCTCCCATCAGCCATCTGAAGGCACAGCAGCCTCTCCGGGAGGCCGGGGAGTTTTGGCCTGAGAGATCTGCAAACCTGATGCAGCCCGAGCTGCCTGGAGCGGGGCAGTGGAGCTGCAGAGCGCGTTCCTTTCTGCGAGCATGAGTATTAAAGAAACCCCAACGGTTTCGCAACGCAGCAGCCAGAGCTTGGCTCCAAGTTTTGGGTTTTTGTTTTGTGTGGAGTGGAAACCGAAAACCGGTATCTAGGACTATACAGAGGAGTTAGGAGCATGAATAGTGAATCATAAGCTTGTTCTTTTAATTACCCTCGCATACTTAGAACCTATTCATGTCTTCGGGAGCCTCAAAGGACCAGATGAAATTGTGATCCATTGATTTGAGCCTATGCAAACTTATTTACAGGAGGATGGTTAAAGCGGCGCTTAAAAGGCAAGAAAGGAATTTAACTGCAGCTGTTTCTTTCAGGTAGAAACTGAAAGCAATCTTAACCATACCAGGCGCAGAGCACGCCACAGTAGCCATGAATGACATCGCGCAGAAAACGGAGGTACGTACCCACTTTAAAGTCATCGGAGTCATGCAGGAATTGCCAACTGCTGCTTGCAAAAAGAGTAGCTACAAACAACCGCAGGAGAGTTGTACAAGAAGGCTGCTGGCACTGCTGCTGTTTTAAGACAACAGAAGGGCGCTTGAAAGTAGCTTATGGAGATGTGACTCGGTGCAATCTGGAATTTGTTCTTGCTGTTCTTGGGCTCCTCGGAGTATTTCTTCTACGTAGAGTCCCCGAGCAGCAGGAACAGCAGCAGGAATACAAATACTATTGGCTTAGGTGGAAAATTTGGAACACCGAATGTTTTCAGCCAGTTTTCTCAGCGCTGCTGTGGTCACTGCACTAAAAAGAGAGACAATGTCCCAGTATTTTGAAAAGGGGGAGTTCCTCTCACTGTTTGGACACGCAGAGGGTAAAGCCTTGGCAGAGAAGCGTCCGCTGGACGCATCAATACCAGAGTCTGGCAAGTCCAGTGATCCTGGCACTCGGTAACACAAAATCACCGGACTCGAGCGTTTTTAGAGGTTGATAGTGTATTGGAAGTTTTAAATGAACCAATAATACTGTTGGTTTCAATACCGTGGAGGCTGTTGGACAAATCTATTGTGCTCCAGGTCTCCCTTTCCAGTGTTAGGGGCAGCGAGGTTCTGTGGTGACTGCTTATGATCGAAAGCAGCGGTTGTAAATCTGCACCTAATTGTTAAGGACATAGTAATTGAAAATGTACATTCGTGTGGTCACACAGCTACGTAGCTGTTCATCACCATCACTTACAACCAGTGTTTAATCATCCAGTGCTAAATGCTGTTTGGGTATTTGACTATTCGTTGCTATTTATGAACAATTAGGACAATGCTTAATTGATGGCAGCTAGTGGCACCGAGTTCATAATCCCAGATGCGCTTCTGTTTTATGTTCTTGCATTCTTTCTAAGCCAGCCTATCAGAATGTTTCTGCCCATCTGTTTCAACTTTCTTTTTCTTATCTTCATTTCTTCTATATCTTCACCAAGATTCTGCTTTCTTCATCTAAACCCGTCCAAAAATCCTATGTGCCCAAGCTTCACAAGGGTGATGTAAAGGATAAATTTGAAGCTATGCAGAAAGCAAGGGAAGAAAGAAACCAAAGGAGATCTAGAGATGAAAAGCAAAGAAGAAAAGAACAATATGTTAGAGAGAGAGAATGGAACAGGAGAAAGCAGGAGGTTATTTTCTTTGCAAATATTTTGTGTTACTTTAATATTCGGTATCGTACGTGAAAACCTTTTCACGTTGTTTTAAGCCAGTAATGTTGGAGCTTTGTTTAAGGAATACAGACAGTTTACTTTCTGTGTTTCATCAACTAGATGAAAGAAATGCTTGGCTCTGATGAAGAGGATGATGTAAAATCCACTAAAATAGAAAAAGGTTACGTTCCAAAGCTGATAGGTAAGAGAGGCCCGATGCGAAGGGCCGCGCAACGCACGAGGGGAGCGTTTGATGTCCCCGCTGAGCCGCGTGTTTCGCACCCACAGGAACGGTTAAAGGCAAGTTTGCAGAAATGGAGAAGCAAAGGCAAGAAGAAGAAAGAAAAAGAACAGAAGAAGAAAGGAAGCGCAGGATTGAGCAAGATATGATCGAGAAAAGAAAAATTGAAAGAGAATTGGCAAAGAAAGCCCAGGAGGTACGTTGATCCGAGCGCGGCAGTCGGGATCGAACGGTGAACAGGCAGCACAGGGTTCTGTGTTGAGCAGACAGAGGTGACGTTAAGAATCCTTAGCAGAGAGTTACGAGGGAGGTGCTCAGGGGGGTGGAAGGGGGGGAATAATGTTCAGAGAATCTTTGCCTTTACTTCTTGACAACAATTATCTTGTTTTTAAGCACTAAACTCGAGTAATGGATGAAGCCAGGCAGGCAGGAACCTGGTCAGAGTGTAGGTTAGGCACAAAGTTTGGTGTTCCAGGTGTACAGGAGTTTGTGTAGTTTTTTCCAACCCATTTTTAGAGGTTTCTTACCCTTCACACCAACCCTTACTGAGACAGCTTTTAGTGAGTACAGTTCACTGACAGACGACCTAAGGCAAGCAAGAAGAAATAAGAAAATGCCACGGGCAGGCAAAAATGATCAGATACTAATGCAGTAAAAATTACACCTCACGAAGATCCAAATGAGGTTGTATTCCTTTGCTGCTTTGTGAGGCTTGCACGTGCATATATCTGATCAGACTCCACTTATTTGTGGATAGCAGTAAAGAAAAGCTTGTCCTTTGCAGAGTTTTGCACTGGGGTATTGTGTTTAATGCCTTCCGAGAGTTTTCTTCAGCGTTGCGAATACTGCAGTGGAGAGTGAGGCTCTAAGTGATGCACTGGAGCTGTAAGGGAATTTTTATTTCAGCACAAGTCAGTAGTAGTTAATTTGGGTTTGCTGGTATTGTAAGGAAAGGAGAAGGGCGCTGTAGGAGGAGGGAGGCAGTTTTCAACAAGGAGCTGGAGAGCATTTTCTACTAAGGCTTGTAAGAGCTGTGCTCTTACCTGGGAACAGTCTAGGGCCTGTTTACTCTGAAAGAGATGATGCAGCATTGCAGAAAGGACGTTGGTAACACCCAGACGCTGCGTGGAGCGCACACAGCAGCAGGGTTTTTGGGGGAGTTGAGGGGAGGACAGTGTCACCCGCATCAGAAGTGATCAATGAGCTTGCTTTAGCTTTTTTCTCTCTTTTTCCACAATTCTGGAATGGTTAAATGAAGCACGGACACCTAAAGTGGTCGTTTCATCCCTGAAGTGTTAAAAATGCTTTAGCATTGTTTTCTGAATGATGTTTTGTGTCACGTTCCCTCTTCCTCAACCTATTCCCTACTTCACTAACCTGTCTGGAGTGTTCTAACAGAGGTTGGGTCGTTACCTTCTCTGTGGAGTGCTACAGACCTATTGCTGATACAAAAAGCATTTCCAGTTCTGTGTTTGCAAAGCTAAGGCAAAGAGCCAAATTAATGTAATCATATGAAATTCTCATTTAATAGATTGATGACTTTAACAATACGGGAACTGAATCAGCAGCTGAGGTAATCAGATTTTTTTTAAAGACATGTTCACCTACCTTTTTATTCACTTTGTTTGATTATTGTCACTTGGGCTGGGGCAGCGTAGAAAACGGTTCACAAATTCCTCCTTAAAATTCATGAGATGGTCTGCACGGTGAATGCTTTGTGGGTAGTTCAAGAGGTCTAAAATGGAAATATTGGGAGCCACCAGTTTGTTCTGAGGCATACTGGCAGTGACACTAAGTCCTCTGGCTTTGGAAAGCAGCATCTGAAAAGCTCTTTGCCTTAAAATCAAAATTAGAAGGGCATTCTGTTGATAGACAGATGGCTGAACACCTTAATCAGTTTTCTCTTAAAATTTCATTTGACTAATTTACCATCTGGATTTGGATTTTAAGTGTGGGAAATAAGTTTTATCTCAAAAAGCTAGGTCCAAGGATCCTGCTGTCCTTCAGTAACACAAGAAAAATCACATTCCTGCTATAATTTTGGAAAGAAAAAACCCCACCCAACCCTTGGTTTGAAATTATTTGACAGCATTCACGCTCACATGGCGTTTTGTGAAAAGAGAAAAAGAAATGTGTAGAATGTGTTTGGGCAAATAAGCTCTGAAAGCAGCAATTGTCCAGCAAAAAAAATTACTCTGCCTGACAAATTGCAGATTGCTCTCTAGAACTGCTGCTAGCAATTGTTCTGTGTTCAGAATTTCACCTGTTCTGCTCCAAACCATGAATATTTACAACGAAAATGAAAATACGTAAAGAAATGGAGGAGTTTGCCAGAAGTTAGGTTTAAAATACGATTCAGTCTTGCTGCTCTTCAGTTGTTACAGGAAAACGAGTGACTGCCCCAGGCAGTAACTGTTGGAAGCATTGGCACACGCAGCTGAAACCAGCAGCTGTCTGTCTGGAAGTCAAGCTGTGTCAAAGTATAATACATCTCTCTTGGGACAGGAAGGGGACGATTCGCTGCTGGTTACAGTAGTGCCTGTAAAACCCACCAAAGCACCCGGGAGGATGAAAGCAAACTTGGAGAGCACAGGAAAGGAGAGAGCAGAACAAAGAGAGAGACAGGATGAAGAAACGAAGCTAAACTCCGAGGAGCAAAACCAGTTCCTTAAGGAAACCAAGTGCCTTTCCTTTGCCATGGTAAGCCACTCATCTAAGACCACTTAAGTATCTGTTATGTAAGATATAACTACTTTCTTTCTTACACAGGGTGAAAATGAAGACAAGAAACCACAAGAGCCTCTGTCTCCTGGTAAGCTGAAAGTAACATTTGAAGAACTGGAGAGGCAAAGGCAGGAGAATCAAAGGCGGCAAGCAGAGGAAGGAGCACGACAGCGGTTAGCAGAGGAGAAACGTGCCTTTGAAGAAGCCAGGCAGCAAATGGTAAACACACGTTTTGTTTGTGGTCCTAGGATGTGCTTTGACATTTTCCTGTACCTGCTTCCTCTTTTGGTTTTCTTCTTAGTAATTACCTGTATTTTAAGCGGTTGAGTGTAAAAGTTTAAGCTTTGAAAGGTGTATTCTGACCTTAGCTCTGCCTCAGAGCACGCTGACGCGATGCTTTCAACGTTCCTTTAGTCCTGGTGGCCAACTCGCTGGCACTCTTAGCAGGTTTTACATCTCTACTCTCTAGTACCTTAAGCTGCAAGTCCTCAAGAAGATAAATCAGTTGTCTGGTTTATTCTTAAATAATTCTGCAGCTATTTCAGTAGGCAGTTTTTGATGACAACATTCTGTAGGCACAGGGTGGTATTTCTTATCCCCATATTTATTGAGGAATATGATAAAGAGATCAATTGCAGCTTTCCTCTTGGGAAGACAGGGTAGAAAGACAGGTCAGCTCTGCTGCGTGCATTGCCATAAACAACCCTCTGTTGGAAGCTACCAGATCAAGCCCCATATTGTCAGAAATGTAGCTCTCACTATTTTATATTACTTGCAAAAATACCTTCCTCTGTGTGTGTTATCCTCAGCCAGACATCAGCTACAGATAGATCTCACTCTTGTTTACTCTTTGCTCACTCTAAAGGAGTCACACACATCCTATTAGTGAGATACACCAGACAGTTCAGTTCTGGGTTTCCTCCCACTACCATACTCCAGTTCCAAAAGCTTTTTTAGGTTTGGTATTTAACAATCTTCACGTGTGTTAATTCCCATACAAAAAAGATTCGTGACAAATGGGACTTTAATCTTCCATGAAACCTGTGGAGGGATTTATAGGGATTTGCTAACTGTAACTTAAACTTACAAATGAACATTCTCGGACCAACAGCTCCAGATTGCTATACTGATTTATTTCAAAACCATTCAAGAAATTTATATTCTCCGGAAAAGAAAAACAAAACCCGACAAACAAAACCCAACACAGAACCCAACACAGAACCTGCAAAAGTTGAAACAGTGAAATTTCCAACTGGCCCAAAGGGAGAGGGTCATAGGTTTAAGCAGATACCCAAACTGCAGTTTACTCCTCTACCCCACCTCACTCAACTGTTCCACACCAATAACCTTGACGTGATGTCAATAATGCTTTTTTTTTTTTCTTTTTATTTGGGTTGGACGCTAGAGAAGGAAGAAAATGAAAGGGAGAGAAGTTCACAGAGTCCCAAGCCCCTCTGAGGTTCTGTTCACACCTCCCACCCTTACGTATATGTATTTAATAACCAAGTAATATAAAGTCATTTACAAATTTGCTACTTCAAAAGAAATTTTCTAACACACAGTTCTGTCTGATATCAGCGGTTGTCAAAATTTGAATTCAAAAGTTTTCTTGAAGGAAGAGTTTAGCAGTTAACTCTCTTCAATTCTTGCTTCCCACCCCCCCATGAATTCCAAATGAGAGAGCTGTGTAATCCCCTGGAGTGGCTTCCCCACGTACCCGTCTGGGGGCTGCTTGCAGCACACAGAAGCTGGATGATCAGTGCTCTGCCAGGTCCCAGTCCGTTTCCCCCACGAGCAAAGGAAGCACTCAGATGTCTTCTGAAGGTGGTTGTTTCTTTTGCTCTTGATTGCAGTTTGCAAAGCACAGGCTTCTCTTAGTAGATAAGTGTTCGCTGGAGACAAGCGATAGCGAACAGATCACAGTATCTCATTTCCTTGTCTTCAGTGATGATTAAAGCTCTAAAAAGGAAAGGAACAGAAATCTCAGTCCGGCGTAGCAGCAAAGTGTTAACTGGTTCAGTTTTGCTATAAAACTCTACGGCATTTTCCTTAGCGACTAAGTGCGTTGGTGAAAAGAATTTGTATACAAACAAAAAGACTTGATGGCATAAAGGTCTATGAAAGTGATGGAAAGAAAGTAAATAGGGAGTGATTTACAGTAAATGATCCAACCACGAGACCATAAAATAGACTTAATTGTTCAGCCTTTTCCTGATAACACATTGTCCTTTGAATTCCACACTCATCGGATTTTAAACATTATAGAAGCTACATCTAGGATACCAAAATGCATTTTCTTTTTCCCTCCCCTGGCTAAAACCAAGACTAAAATGTTTCTTGTAAGAACCAAACTCAATAGTTTCCCCCCTAGCCCCCAAGATTAAAAAAAAACAAACAACAAAACATTTATGAAAGATCAGAAAGGAATTAACAGAGTATTTATTTACTACAAAGAATATTTTTATGTTTGGCCAAGTCCTTTCTAATTTTTCCTCTCCCTCTTCTCTGAAGCTAAATGAAGGTGGCGATGGAGAGTCTGAAAATTCTGTTAAAGAATTCCGTCCTGGTAAACTCCGACTCAGTTTCGAGGAGATAGAAAGACAAAGGAGAGAAGAGGAGAAGAGGAAAGCAGAAGAAGATGCCAGACGACGCATAGAAGAGGAGAAAAGAGCATTCGCTGAAGCGAGGAAGAACATGGTAGGGCATTTTTGTTTACTATGCAGTCTAAGTTTTACCTAAGTCTCAAATGAACTGGAAAGCAGCTCTGGGAAAAAGCTTTAAATACAGTTAGCAATTCATGCTTCGACTCCTTCATTAATTAGTTCACCTCCCTGCTCATGGAAGGCAGTGGCCTATCTAACCAAGCTCCTTCATGAAATCATCCCAGGACCGTCCCTCCTCACAGCAGGCCTAGGAAGAATTCCAAGCAATTTATTCAAAATGAGATTGTTTCCCATGGGTTCTGTTACGCTAAATGCAGCAAACCTGGGAAGCAAAATTCTTTATCCCAAGCAGGGGTTTTGTTGGGTTCCTGTTTTGGGAAAAGCAGCTCGGTTTACTTCCCTAAGTTTGCCTCCTCCTTTTTACATGCTGCCCCCCTCAGCTCTTTCTAGCTAAAGCCTAATTAATGGCACCCTAGGAAACCATCACTGCGAGTACAGAATTTATAGTCACCTGTGGCCCTTTAGGAGGGAAGAAGGTAAAAAGGGTGAACTCTGCTAATGGATGCTTTTATTCTATTTCATCATTTGATCAGAAAAAGTAACCTGTGGCATCTACCGTTAGAACGGTTTGCAGTAGGGAGCTTGCAGACAAACAGGTTTCTGTGCCGTGGAGCGACTCCCCAGACAGGAGTTCAGCTGATCCTGCCGGGAGATGTTCGGGGAAGCCAGGACTGCCATCCTGGCACTACCCAGGAGCAGAGAGAGGCCTGGTTCAGAGAGCGGCAACAACATCACTTAGAAAACATAATTTAGCGGGGAGCTTGCACCGTATGCGTCGTGCTTATTCCAACGTCTTCAGGTCTCAGCAGGCTTTGGGGTATAAATTAGTTACTGGTGGATGTTAGGAAATAAGAGTATTCAATGACCTAGATACCAGCTAAAGGCAAGCACTGTTTGTTTGGAAAGGAAGGACAAGACACGCCAAGCGCAACCGCAGACTAACCACCGGGCAGGCACTGTCCTCCTGCGTTCCCCTCTGGTTTTATGGGGAAGGACCAACTGCATCTTCCTCCTTCAAAGCATTGCTTGTGAGACAGAGGAAAACTGTGTGACTCCTCTTGCTAGCAGTGCTACCTCTGCCTCAAAACTGCGCCAAAGACAACACGTACAGGCCTAAAGGCTACCTAGAGAAACTGCAATCTAAACTTGTGTTTGATTCTGTAACTGGGACAGTGGTGCCTGTCCATACCTCCAGAGAGAGAAAAGGGGAACTCGAGCCACTGAGAGTGCTGCTGCACTTCTGCCCTTACAGTATTTATGCAAAGACAGAAACAACTAAAGGAAAGCAAAGAGAGGATGTGCTGTCTTCGGATTTCTCCTGCTTTTTTGACAATCTCTCTTTTTTTCTGCCTCGGTACAGCAAGAACCCAGGCTCAAGTGTCCAGGCAAGAAAATCCTCACTGATTAAACAGAGTTTAATCCATTAGATGCAGCACAGGGTCTGTGCTGACACTGGAACTGCAGACAGTGGAGACATTGAGTAATGGGGAAAAAAACCCACCTGAAAATGTACTTTTGGCATCTACACACTGAACAGCTGAACGCAAATACTACATTTTCTGTTATCAGAAAGTATAACCTGTGCTTCCTCTGCCTTCCACAACTACACCCTGTAGCAGCCATGCTTTTCAACAGCTGGAAGAACAGCAGTCATCTCATTCAGTACTAAAACCTCCCATTCCATTTTTACTTAAGCGTCTAAGCCAAGTAGCTGGTTTAGAACCTTCTTCACCTATGCTCCTTTTAACTAAGTGTTGAAAGGAGACACGCACAGAAGTAGTAATAATGTGATTTCCAGCAACAGCTGCCACCTCCTTTTGGAAAGATCTCCTTTCACATTTCCTTGGGCTGCCTTTATGCTTCCATGCTTCCCGCTTTGAGAGCAAAGCATTCATCTTTCATCCCTCTCAATCTCTTTCAGATGAGACTGCGTAAAGAATCTGTCTTAGCAGGAAGAAAAAACAAGTTCTACTTTATCAGTCGCCGTTTGCCCGCTGAAAAGTGGCTGACTGGGCTGCAAACTGTGGCTGTTACAGGATTGTTCCTCACTAATTCTGTTCCCACTTTGCAGAAACAAAAGTACAGTCTCACTTCACAAAGTATGGCTAAAATATTCACTGCACTAACCGCAAGGGTTTGCTGCATCACACAGTTCTGATTTTTTTTTTCCCTTTTTTTCTTTTTAACCAGGATTATTCATCTGCTTTGCTGTCCTTTAATAACTTAATGATTCAAAACCATGCAGCAGCAGCTGCTAGTGTTACAGCTTTAGAAAAGTTGATACAGGCATTAGTAACTTTTGAGTTAATGCTTCTCCTGTTTACTCAGGTCCTGTATCATCTAGAGGTGATGAGCACACGAACTAATGCATCACCAGCTAGAGACTTTCACATTTCTTTGCTAATTTAGCTGTGGTTAGCCTCCAAAAACTATGTGGCTGTGCATTGTTTTCATCAAAAGAGATAGTTTACAGCTCTGGCTGGTTTGGGTTTTCTTCCTCCAGTTCTTCATAACACAATTTCAACAAATATGCTCATATTATGCAAAACAAATGAAGCGTGGAAGGAATGGTGGGGCTGAAGTCCAACTGCAAGCTTACTCAGAGGGAAAATCTGCAGGACATCTATAGCAAAGAGCAGTATTTGACTGGGATTGAGCCAAAAACATATCGGAAGAGCTCTGACAAATAAAAAGCATATGGGCAAAGTAGGTCAAGAGAGTGGTACCAACTGAACCGGCACAAACAGCAGCGAAAGGTGCAAGTTACAGCGGCAGCAGGGAGCATCAGAGACAAGGCAGTGCCCAAGACTCTTCAACTAAAGCTATCAAAACACCTCTCAAATGAAAAGTTTAGCTCCTTTAATCCTTTCTAGCATCTGCCTGCTGGGAATGCCTGCAGTTGAAGGTACACCGGGCTCCTCAGCGTTTGCCACAGGGCTTTTCAGCCACGCTGGTTAGTGCCAAAAGCCTCAGCACCACACGGTTCTAGATCCCGGTCTGACCTCATCTCACGGTCGTCTACAGAACCCTCCTGGTGAGACAGTCCCTCCTAGTAAGTTGTGCTCAAGGAGAGCTTCTCGTAGAAAAAAAATCTGTTCAGTTATTCTTCCTGGGACTATTAATCCTTGTGAAGAACAGGAGTCTAAGTCAGTCTGGTTAGAAATTACAGATAGACGTACCCCGCTGCTAAGAGCGGTGACATTTAAACACAAGCACTTTGTCTAATGATAAGTCTGTGAAGTAAACAGGAATGAACTGGTTCAGGTCCCCAGGCTGCATTTAGAGGACACTCTCTCCATCATCTTATAAAACAGACCACGTTTTAATCGACGCCTTCATCCCGATTCTCAAAGTTTATAGCATTGTAATAATAAAGAGCTAAAGTCAAACACGAAACGTTAGCGGAATGGCCACAGCGTCACACCGAGTCTGAACTGCACTGTGGCAAAATACTCGGTTGTCTTTATGTACTACAAGTGTCTGAGCAACGCTGTGATGTCCTCACAGGTATCGTTAATGCTCTGAATTCCCAACAGGTGCTGGATGATGAATCGCCAGAAATGTTTAAAACAGTTTCTCAAGAATCTCTCGTACCCGGTAAACTGGAAATTAATTTTGAGGAGCTGCTGCGACAGAAAATGGAAGAAGAGAAGAGACGCACAGAAGAAGAGCGCAGGCAAAAGTTGGAAATGGAAAAGCAAGAATTTCAACAGTTGAGACAAGAAATGGGAGAGGTTTGTATACAAGAGAACGAGTTACGCGTGCTCCGAGTAAAAACGAAATAATAATTTCAGTTAATTACCAAAATAGCCAAGTTTAAGACTGCAACAGAAAATTCCCTTCAAGGGAATTCTAAAGGCAGCTTCCCTAAAAAGGAATTTGAAGTCCATACTTTCAGCATTATGTGAAAACAGGAAAACACATTTAAGGCATAACATGCTATATAATTAGATACATCCTTTTATCACTAACCTACCAAGAGAATGCTTTTATCCCTTGCCACCTTAAAGCAAACCCCAAATTTCACCTTCATCATGTCATCTTACAGTCACCGCTGAAAATTCTCCAGTATTACTGAACTGGGTCAGCTTTACAAATATATCGAGAACAAAAACGCAGCATCGTAGGGTGGGAAGGGACCTCTGAAGGTCGTCCAGTCCATCCCCTCCCCACAGTGCTCAGCTGGAGCAGGTTGCTCAGAGCCTCCTCTAGTTCCCAAAAGAAAATACAAGAAGAAAGCAGGGAAGAGCAAAATTCTTGCTTTTCCTCAAGGGAACGCTGCGTGAACTAATTAGGAAAGAATTGCAGTGGCCTCCGCTTATTTGTAATCGGTGTATCAAGGGCTTGAAGACTGTCACAGTTGATTTTAAAAATCACATGCAAAATTTGCTTTGCATACCAGACATCTTAAAACATCGTGTTCCTGAAATGTACACTTCAGTTTGATGTGCTTGTGGGTGGCAGGTCTTTACTGTTGTCTTCTGGATGTTAGAGGTCTACGGCTGCCTGTTTATTGTACGGTGAAGCTAGAGTGAGTAAATAAAGGCTCGAGCTTGAGAACTCTAAGTCAACCTTGCATTACACACTGGGGAAGAGGGAGAGGCAGCCACATCCAACTAAAATGCACATAAAGCTGCTGACTGTAACTCAGAACTGCCCAGTGCTTTAGGTTACACCTCTCTGGGGGGAGAAAAAGATCGTAAAAATAACCAAGGCATTTTCCTTCTTACACATTTGGTAATTCTTTTAACAGCTGGAAGAAGAGTCTGAAACTTTTGAGCTAAGCAAGGAATATGAAGAATTAATAAGGCTAAAAAGAAGTGGTTCTATTCAGGCAAAGAACTTGAAGAGCAAGTTTGAAAAAATAGGACAACTGTCTCAAGAAGAAATACAGAAGAAGATTGAAGAAGAGAGAGCTAAGAGAAGAGCAATGGATGAAGAAATAAGAGAAAGGGAAGCTGAAAAATTTCAAGAGGTAAGTTGCACTCTCTCTGTCTCGATACATTAATTAGCACTCTAACGACGCGTGAGTGGGCAGTGCAGCTGCTGGCACCCAAAGCTGCTGTACTTCCAAAATGACTTTTCCCTTTGTTGTTCCCTCCTTTGGATGCTTGATCTCAGCTCAGCATCCCTAAAGGAAACGGTGGTGGTTTATTACATCAGTCACCTGGTCAAGCAGAGATCCATTTTTCTGCTTAAAGTCCTCAATTCAGCATCTTTAACCACCTGAAACCTGCCCGCCTCGGGGTCTGAAACGTTCGTATGTGAGAATGAATCTAGTCATCATCACATGAATTGCTTTTCCTTCTGAACTCACAATTCATTCTTCACTAGGCAAAACACAAACCACAACCAAACAATAACCCCTTGCAGACCAGGTCTTTTCATCATTTCCAACCATTTCAGAGTAGAGCGAGGAGGATGCCTACTTAGCTGTGCTTCAGGCCAAAACCTCTCGCCTGTTTTCAGCGTGGAGAGACAAGAAGTGAAGCCACCACTCTCACCAGGAAATCAACACTATGCTCAGTGACACAACACACCAGTGCAGGCTCTCCTGACATAATCACGTGGCAGTGCAGGACACTTAACAGTAGCACACCTCATCTGAAGCTGCTTCACAGGTTCCTGTCTCCAGCAGTCACTTCAGTATCTGCTCAAAGCTCATCTCTTCTGTTTGAGCTTTTCATTTAATGGCAGACACACGAACATGTCTGGGTAAGGTGAGCCAGGGTTAGGTATGAAGCTACCCTAACATCATGGAATGAAAGGCAACTCACTAGGGATTTACCACTGCCACAAGACATTATACAACTTCTAGATACGCTTCTATATAGATACACACACTTTTTTTTTTGCATGTATTTTGCTCTATCCCTGGGATAAACTATTAAGAGACTTAAAACCAACTTTAAACCAACTTCTGAGATAAACAGGACTTTGGGTGGCTTTACTCGTTCAAGAACTGCTCTACAAAACTAGTTTTATTACCATACACTTTAAAAGGTAATGAGTTAACCCCTATTTTTCCCCCCCTGCAAGGATGATGAAGTAGATGTGAGACCAGCCAAGAAATCCGAGGCTCCTTTTACTCATAAAGTAAATATGAAGGCCCGATTTGAGCAAATGGCGAGAGCCAGGGAAGAAGAGGAGCAGAGGAGAATTGAAGAACAGAAATTACTACGCATGCAGTTCGAACAAAAAGAAATTGATGCGGCTTTACAGAAGGTACCAATTACAAAGTACCCTTGTTCAGTCCCGTGTGTCATTTAGCTTAGCTTCCCATTGCCACTGGTAGCAACGCTGCCTGGGGTATAAAAGGAACATTACACTTGTTTTAGCTGCTGTGATTTGCTGCAGTGATGTAAAATTGCTTCTGGGGCTTTTGCATACTCTTGAAGAGCATGAGAGATATTGCAAAGAGCATTCACCCCGTCCTTTCAATAGTCTGAAAATGGAACCTATGTTCATGCCTGGATGTTACCTCAAGATTCCAGCCTCATTAAAATCCATTTTATTGCCTGTTTCATAGCCAGATTCAGTGCAGCATTCTCCAGCGAGGATTGCCCCAGAAGCTGTACTGTTCTGTATTAAATACGCATCACGAGCAGTCGTGCTGCTACTGCCACTTTCAATGTTCTAAAACCAACTTATTTTTAAAACAGAAAAGGGAAGGGGAAGAGGAAGAAGAGGATGGAAGCATTATTAATGGTTCTACTTGCGAAGATGAGGAGGATCAAGCTCGATCTGGAGCTCCCTGGTTCAAGAGGTCGCTGAAAAACACATCAGTGGTTGACGGCGAGCCAGTGAGATTTACAGTTAAAATTACTGGAGAACCCAAACCTGAAGTTACATGGTGGTTTGAGGGGGAAATGCTGCAAGACTCTGAGGACTATCAGTACATCGAAAGAGGAGAAACCTATTGCCTTTACTTGCCTGAAACCTTCCCGGAAGATGAAGGGGAATACATGTGTAAAGCAGTCAACAACAGAGGCACATCCGCTAGCACCTGTATCCTCACCATTGAAAGTAAGAGTTAGCGTTTTAATTCGCTTCCTTCTCAAATGCTCTTCTCACATCCTTCCTACTATAAACATCTAATCTGTTTCTTTTAAACCTTTTATTTTCTAGCTGATGACTACTAACGCTCTACTTTAGCTGGAATCTTTCTCCCCCTTGAAAACTCTCTCATTGCATCATCTCTTTCTCTGATGGGGCCAACTAAAGAAAGCAAGGATGCGCAGTCAGTCCTGCATCGGGCAAGCGTAACCGCCAGATGGTGACACTGTCCAGGTTCCTTGCACCATGCAAAAATTCACATTAAAAAAGAACAACTCAATGTGTCATTGAAAAAAGCTGAATGATAGTAGTGCTCCCACATTTCAAGACCAACTTGTGTCGTCGTATAAAGTTAAATACGCAACCTGAACCTTGGCTAGGAGTGCCAATCTATTGGTACCAACACCGAATATTTAAGCTGTTCAATTTCATCCCAGAGGCATTCAGCTGGCACAAGGAAACACTTCCTGATTTTCAAACCCCCCAGTGTACTATTTTTAAAGAATAAAAGATTGCCTAACTGCTCACTTCTGTTGTTTTGTTCCAAAGAGCATTATTAGTTCTTTTGTTTAACAAGGAGCTTGCATTTCAACTGTTAAGCTCTTATCAGCCTCTGCAGTTGATAATCCAGAAGTGAAAACAATCTCAGCAAGACTCCTAGCAGTCTTCATTGTGCTTGTAAAGCTGCTATTTTTTTAATTGCTTAAGTGATACAGGAATGGTTGGTGGCAAAATAGGAAGCTGTCATAGCTAGGTGAGTAGGAAGCAAGCTTTAAGAACAGTATTTTCAGAAGGTGCCTAACTCTGTAGCCTTCCTTCTCTCTCAATGCAATAAATTTACTGCTGCATCTCCACCCATTGTCATCTTTAGGCTACTGTACTATTTTTCTCTAAGCCTCTTGCTATCAACACCACTGTCCTTGTGCTAACACCATCTGAACTGTTCAGCTTAAGCTTCTCTAGGAGTAATTTTACAAACAGCCCCATTGTCAAGAACGTGTGTTTAAGCTTTAACATAAGGCTAAGATCAGATTTATTCAGTCAGTTGATAAATACATTTTCCAGCGGTTGAATCTGCTGCCTGCTCTTTGTACAGCTACCTCCTGGAAATCACTCTTTTTGCCTCAATAAAATAGCTACAACTTCAGAAACAGCCTGGAAAAAAAAAGGTAATAAATGGCATGATATTTTGAGTATTTATCCTCCCAGCCAAATAACTATATTTTACTTCATCTGGGTGAAGTTCATTCCCAGCAGTACTAGCTGCAGTAAAATCTGAGGCTGTTATTTCCGACTAACGAAGGCAGGGATAGGAGCATAAAGAAAGACAAAACCATTGCCATTATTATCCATTGGTTTACATTTATTGAGAAAAACCATACAAAACCATTATACAGTTAACGTGTACCCATATTACATACAATGTCAATGCAAGCTCAAAACCACAGTTTTGTAAAGCATTCAATTTACCTCAAGTCCAAGCTGCATCTCCCTAAGACACTGTTCCCATCACAGTTGCCTTTTAAAGCCAATCTTCTTTTTACACACGGGTAGTTTCTGCAGAGAACACTTTTCTCAGGACGAAAAGGCATTTCACATGCACTCAAGAGAAAGATTTGTGCATACATAAGAGTTTTATCAGCTATTACTAGGGAAGAGGGAATCCTGTCAACTGTATGCTTTCTGAAAAGCCCAGTCCTCCCTTCCTCCCCCCGCTTTCAGGAGAAACAAAAAAACACAGAAAGCTTTTAGCATGCAATGGAAAACTTAAAAATTACTTTGGAAGAGAACAGGGGATAAACAGTTTCTATTATCCGATAAAATACCACTAGTAAAAAGATGAACTATTTCAAGATAGGCTGTGCAACTGAGTAATAGGCTCCTGTCTACCTGGACAACTTAAGGTGACTTACGATGGTGGTAGACTGAAGATTAGCCACCTGACATTTTATTTCATGTCCTATTAAAGTACGGGCTGCAGAAAGCAGTATGAAAGTGTTTCTCCTACTTTGAACATTATGCTTCCTTTTTAAGCTTTCTGTCCTCTTCACATTCTATTTCATTTGTTGGACACTAAGAGGGGTGGGGTGGGGAGAGCAGGAAACATTTCAAGACAAGTTTTGACCAACTTCATTCCATTTCTAAGGAAGTCCAGTCATCTTTTTGGATCAGGATAACTCAAGCTATTTTCTGTTCTCCTACAAGCTACGAGTTTGGAGAGAAACTTGAAAAGTAAGCACTAGGCTTAGCACAAAATCACATGCCTGTAAAGCCAGCAGTGAGAAAGCTGCAAGTCAATACACCTCAAATGCTACAACAAGAACATCCCATCTTCCACACACTAGCAACATTCCAATAAACTGGCTTTTTCTTCTCTATCTCCTCCCACTGGCTAAATGTACAGCTGAAAAACTGTTAAGATATTTTAGCAACAACAACAGTTGAAGGAAAAGGTATCATGTAAAAGAAGAGAACAAGTGACTTGCCCCAACACTAAATTCACAGTATCAAAATCCAAATGGTACACACCTAATCTTTTCTCATGTCAAAAATGGAAGTTACATATTTAACTACAGATGAAATATTAAGTGACTTGAGAAACCAAAGCACGACTATTAATTTAGTTCAAAAATTCAACATATCTAAGCTTGACTGTTTAGCAGAATAGAAATTAAAATAGATGGTTTATATTATTAAATCACAGTTTAAAAAAAAAAACTTAACAGATTATGGAACATTTATGGTCAAACAAGTAATACTTTAAAGAATGAAAAGTGATCAAAACAAAAATTATACCCTACACCATTATGTATGGGATACATTTCAAATCTGTTATGTTTTTGCCAATTTTACCTTCTACATGGAGCCCTTCTACGGTCCATGCTCATCGGCTCACCAATGGCATACACTCAAAGGATTCCTCTTTACTGGTAGTAACTATCTCAGGACCTGATTCTATGAGCTATGATTTGGTGCTTGCAGCATCTTCAGCACTGTGTGTGAAAATGAAGGCAGGATTTTTGAATATTTTTCTTTGATGTACAGATAAGCAGGACTTTTGAAAGAGGAGCAGCACATTTTAGAAACAGAATAATCAACAAAAAAAATAACAAAACCAAACAAATAGATGCTGCTTTACTTTAAGCTAAAAAACCTGTACCAGACCATCTATAAGACATACAAACAATTTTAAACTATCAAAATATACAGCAATTCAGTTAAAGTATCAACAAACAGGATACACTGACTGCTATATAGAGAAAATATTATCTGCTGTACTGTTAACATTTAAATTGGTGCAGAAGAAACATACTGATCTCTGAAACTCCAGAAGCTCTTTTCCTACCGTGTCAAGTATGAATAAGCAAACTGTTACCCCAAAATTCCACTAACACACTATAACTGTAAGACAGGTTATCAAATTCAGTGATAACAACAAGAAGTCATATTCTTTATATTTCGGTCTTACGGGTTTGAGTGGGAATAGTGCCCTACTATAAAAAAAAAACATTTGTGAAGGCTGTTGACGTTTCTAACCAAAGTAATTCCTATCTTGGTGTTGGGGTTATTTCTACACTCAGGGTGGCTTTTGCTCTTGAGGACTGCAAGTGGTACCTCAGCTCACTT